>PVKP010003728.1:0-105185 GCA_004027715.1 Plecturocebus donacophilus
CTTTGTTTCTCCTCTCTGTCGAGTTTTTTAGTTCAGGGAAGGGTCAACTGGTTTGGCTCCCAATAGTATGTGGCCCCTCTCACCAGCATTGGCCATGGAAGGGCACATTTGGGCGTGCAGCATGTGTGCCCAGCACCGTCTTCCACAGAGTGTCCACCTTCACTCTGCAACCCACGGCCATCTGGAACTCATAGCCTGGGACAGTGTTGGAATGGTCCTCATACAAACCACTTGCCAGGTGTCTTGTTATAGTGAAAGAAAGCTGTTTAATAAGAAATGGATGCCAGAGAAATTCAGTTTTTAATGAGAACTGAGATGCTTACATGTATTCATTTATAGTGGTTATTTCTGGGAGGTGAAATGACTGGTAATTTTTCAGTTTTCTTTCCTTAGTATCAGCATATATTCATTTTCTAACAATCATAAAATAAACAAAGCACACAGAAGTTTCCTTCCTTGAATCGGATGCCCTGCACTGTGGCTGTAGTCCATCATCTAAACTGCATGGTGTCCCGGATGGTATCCAAGCCATGTGACCTGCCAGAACCCATCACTTGCAGTCCCGTTGCCAAACGGGCTGTGAGTTGGAGAGAGCATCCGTAGGGGGGATAATTCAAAATGTAACCTCTGCCAAGGGAGAGGCCCCTGGGCAGAGCAGGCTGGGAAGTGAAGCCTTGGCCACCTGTTTCAGCCCAACTTTCTCTGCCCTTGTCTGACCCCATCTCCGTCTGTGAGGTCTATCCTTATGGCTGGTTTCCCCGGCAGCGTAGCAACGTGTTCCTGTCTGTAAGGCCTGGAAGAGCAGGGGTGAAAGGAGTACGGCTGCAGCTTTCTGCCTGTAAAAACCACAGCTAAGCCTCCAGCCTTCCCTCCATCTCCACCCCCAAACCCTTCCTGGCAGCCGCCCACTCTCCTTCCTCCTCCTGCTGGCTTGTGCCTTGGAAGGAGGAAGGAAAGGGAACAAGGGAATGAACAGTCAGTATTTGTCAGCTGTGAGCCAAGTGCTCTACATAAAATAAACTGTCTGAATCGTCACAAGAACTCTGGCAGATTGTTGTAGCAATCTACTTCTAAAAATGAGGAAACTAAGAAAGACATAAGATGTAAGTCAATGTATATCATGCAGCGAAAAAGTCAGATGGTGACGATTTGAATTCAGGTCTTCTGACTTTAATATTCAGGCTCATGAATATTGACTTCTGGTGCATCCTTTAGGGTTACAACTAGTTCTAAGACTCTAAGTGTGTTATTTTTCTGAAATTTACTTTTATGGTCTGAGAGTCCCTTTTGCCTGGCTTTGAGATAGACATCAGTAAAGAGACATAGACATATAGTCTACAGAGTGTTACCGTGTGAGAGTAACTGGAAGGTGCCCAAACCAGAGCTAGAGAATTGTAGAGGAAGCAGGTTGTGCAGCTTTGATGGCTCTTTCCCTCCCTAGATGGGGAAACCAAGAGTGTTGTCTTTCCTCCACCAGCCCCCTACTCTGGCCCCCTCCCCACTATGGCACCTAGTAATGCTACTCCGTTTAGTAGAAGTTAAACAGTGTTGAACCGCACTCAAAGTTGTGAACAGATTAGCCTTTTATTTTATGCCCTACTGTGACGTCTAAACATGAAGTGTGTATTAAAATCACGTAAAACTTGTGTCATCACTGTGGCAGGCACACTTATAACACGGCTAATCGTGCTTATAGAATAGTTTGGGAAGTTGGTGTGAGCCTAACTGCTTGGTCACCATTCTTACAAAACCAACTATAACTTTCTGGGTCCAGCCAGTCAGGGGTGAGAGGTGAAAGCAAGGAAAACAGAACTGGTTGCTCTGAGGAAATTTGGTCCAGAGAAGCAGACCTCACTGAAGCCCTTAGAGTGATAACCAGGGACAGAATTTACCAAATTTCCTTTCTTTCTTTACCATCTTTATGATTTTTGTTATTACAATAGGTCACTGAGCTGTTATTTATTTAATATTTTAGTCTAGATGGACTCACTTCTTTTTTTCTTGAGACAAAGTCTCATTCTGTCACCCAGGCTGGAGTACAGTGGCATGATCATGGCTCACTGCAGCCTCGACCTCCCAGGACCAACAGATCCTCCCACCTCAACCTCCCACATGGCTAGGACCACAGGTACATGCTACCATGCCCAGCTAATTTTTAAAGTTTTGTAGAGGCAGAGTCTCCCTATGTTTCCCAGGCTGATCTCAAACTCTTGGGCTCAAGCAATTCTCCTGCCTTGGCCTCCCAAAGTGTTGGAGTTATAGGGGTAAGCCATAGTGCCTGGCCTGATAGCCTCACTTTTAAAGTATTTGGGTCTCATCTTCAGCAATACTATTCATGAAATTACTTATTAGTTACATGTTTTTCTAAAATACTCTGAAGTTGGAACATGATAATTGAAATAAAAAATGTTTGTATAGCACTAAAAAATCACCTGAAGTGCCACACTTTGGAAATCAATGCCAAAAGGGACCAAGAACTCTTTCTTCAACTGTAAGGAACCCTCTATATTCAGGGATTTGAGAACTGGAAGCCCTCAGCTGCTGCCACGTCACCTTCTCACCTCCCTCCCTCCGGCCACAGGTGAGGACAGCACAGGCGCCTGCACTGTGCTTTACCTGGCCAGCTCCAGCCCTCTATATGGGAACTGCTTTTTGTGAAAATAAAAGCTAGCTTGATTATAGCTTTACCCACATACAGTAGCTATATTTTCAGAATCCCAAATCAGGATACATGCTTTGGTCACAAGATAGAATATTTAAAAGTGACACAGTCCCAGAAAACATGGGGGAGTGAAGTGATTGTCCTCAAATGGCATGTGAGTGGAAGCTCTTCTCCTGCCCCTACAGGGGCTTTTTTCTTAGAGGAAAACTGGATCTACCCGGAGAGAGTTTGTGCTGTTCGATGCTTGCTGGGTTTTTACGGGCTGGTTATCAAGTAGCTGTGCATTTTCCAAAACTTTAATTCCTTGTTTCTTACTTATTAGCCTTGACACCTGAGGCTCTTTCACAAGCATGCACTACTGTAGTCAAAACTAACTGGAGAGAAAGAAGGAGCAATTGAGGGAGACGGAAAGAGGAGAGAGGGAGAGAGAAAGAGGAGTTGGGTTGATGCATTAAGCTCAGTAATGGGAGGAAGAATAACAGGGTGGTCAGGAGTTGTCGACCAGCACCGTTTTCTCTCTTGAAGAAGACTTTGAGGTGCTGGAAGAAAAAACAAAAGAGCGCCTACTGGGGTGGGAGTTTTTGTAATATTTATGTGAAGAATATAATTATTTACCATGTGCTTTTCCTGCCACAGTCACCTCAGGACATTTTCTTTGTCTATGTTTGTCAGTTAAGACTCTTGGCTGCAAATGACAAAAAAAAAAAAAAAAGCCAGCTGAAATTATCTTCAGCAAAAACAGAAATGTACTGATTCATGTAGGCTGCAGTGCACAGGGGATAGGGATGGGTGGGGCCAAGACAATGTCCTCAAGACTCATTTTCTTTTCATTTACCAGTGAGTCGGCTTCTGTCTTGACTTTATGTGTTTATTTAGAGATAGGATCTTCTTCTGTGGCCCAGGCTGGCATGCTGTGATGCGATCATAACTCACAGCAGCCTTCAGCTTCTGGGCTAAGGGTGATCCTATCCTCCCACCACAGTCCCCAAGTAGCTGGGACTACAGGTGCACACCACCATGCCTGGCTAATTTTTAATGTTTTTGTAGAGAGGGGGTTTCGCCATGTTGCCCAGGCTAGTTCCAAACTCCTGGCCTCAAGCGATCCTCCAGTCTTGGCTTCCCAAAAATGTTAGTATTACAGGCATGAGCCACTGTGCCTAGCTTTCCGTCTTGACTGCATATGCTGGCAGTAGCACCTACACTGTTTTTGCTCTCCCATATATATTCAGCTCCAATCCACCTTCCTTCAGCATTTTTTTTTAAAGAAGATCCAGTGTAGCAAGAAGGTCAGAGGCCATTTCCACCAAGTTCAGGGATAGCTTTTCATGGCAAAAGAGGAAGGCTCCTGGAGGGCCATGAGCAAGCACTGAACTTGGTTCAGAAAGATCTCTTTGGTGGTGTTTGCACCTTGATGTGCAAAACAATGTATGAATTGCCATCACCAAATGGGACTGGGTAGACCAGGTTTCTACTGAGTTTATAAAATATACAATACAAGTATGGCAAAAATATTTCTTGAGAGGCAACAGCACAACAGCCCTTTGCCCTGATTGAGACTTTTGGAAACACCCTCTGGGCCGATGATATCCTGGCATATGCAGGTGCTCGGTGAATTTGTCTCCCACTCCCCCGGGTCCTGCCCATTCTTCAAACCATCTCCTTGTTTGGCTTCTCCTTTCTAGCCAACTCTCCTAAATTGTTTTTGATTTAGACATTCTACTTTTGTCCCTTAATTTATTTGACAACATAACCCAAACCTGCAGGCCAAATAGGAAGCCAGAGGGACTTGGTTTAGAATTTCCTGACAAAGAATATAGAATAATTCAAATTTACTGCTGGACACTGACATTTGTTTTCTCATAGAACCTTTAAAATAAAATCAATATTCTTCATGTATCTGTCTGGAGGAAGGGTCCCAGACAACCTCACAGGTCACCTTTAGTTCTGAGGCTTGACAAACTGCAGCATTCTGTCCTGGGCTCCTCCTTCTCCATTCTCCCTTCCTCCTAAGTGGCTCCTCTGGTCTCTGCAACCACCTCCTCTGCCCTGAACACAGGCCAGCTGCTGTCTTGGCTCAGAGAATCATGGCTTTGCTGTCTGTTTACCTTGGAATAATACAAAATTAAGCTGATTTGACTTTCTCTGGTTTAACAAGAGCTTTTGCATTTTATGCCCTCTATCTCATTAGAGATAGCATCTATCCCATTAGATTGCCATAGTAGTTCCATGAGGAAGGCTGAGAATGAGTGTTCCTGGTTATAATTGCATAACATCCCAAAACACAGTGCCTGAAAACATCAACAATCATTTATTTACCTCATGGTTTCCAGTTTAGGAAGTGTTCCATGAGGAAGCTCATCTCTGCTCCGTGAAGATAAGCTGAGACAATTTGACTGAGGGCTGGAAGCTGAACTTCTGAGATGGTTTCCTCACCTGGCTGGCAAGGTGGTGCTGGCCATCCAGCTGGGCTCCTCTGGGGGCTGCTTGGGTATCCTTACAGCATGGTAATTGGGTCTCTGGATTAGACATTTCTAGAGATATAATGTGAAAATTTGTAGTTTTAAAGATCTAGGTCTGGACGCTAGCATAGCAGCATTTGTGCCATATTCTACTAGTCATGCTATCACAAAGCCCAGATGCAAGAAGGCATGACGACCTATACATCTGAATGGGAAGCGTGCCAGAGAATTTGGGGGCCACATTTTAAAACTGCCAAATCGAGCAGAGGGAATTGAAGCTCCAAGAAGTTTGGTGACTTGACTGTAATCTTTTGAGTAGACCCTTTTGAGATGCCCACTCACTTCATTGCCACCTTCTCTGAGATTTGCTGTTTACCCGTAGGTGGCCCTGAAGTCTATTTAATCTCTGGAACTGGGCATCACGTACGCATTTCCCTGTTATTTGTGAATGGTGCCCCCTGATGTTTTACAATGCTGTCAGCCTGACGTTCTGACAGTGACTGGCTCCCAGGAATTTGGAATTGGGATGCAGAGAGGCTGGCACTGCAATTGGCTGCAGTTAACATTCTTTGAGTTCTTTTTCAGGGCCAGGGGACCTAGGGCCCAGAACAGGGGGCACCACTGATAGCTGTTTAACGTGAAGGGCATGGTTTCTTTTGTCTGGGCCTTAGCTTCCTGTATGTGAGGAGGTAAATGATGCGAACTTTCTCATGATTCGGTGCAGATCAGCAATATACAAACTTGGCCTCCTAAAGCATTATCAACATCTTGTCTCCTGGTATTTTGATTCGTATCCTGGAATTGCCAGAGTACTGAGGAGGGGTAAGAGGTGGTTCATTTTGTGGTTGATTCAACAATGTAAGGCCGTAGACTCTATTTCAGAGTTGAAGGCTGAGTCTGAGCTCCTAGCTGCTGAGAATCCCCAGGCAATGGATAGCACCAGTGGGGCCTACTGTAGGCCCCTGTGTGTGCCTGGTAGGGCTGCTGTGTGGGCCCAAGGTGATCATGGCTGGAGAGCAACTTGTCAACACTGAGACACTTCATGACATGGCTTTTTATATCGTCGCTATATCCCAGTGGTTCTCGACTGGGGTAAATTCTCCCCAATGGGACAATTGGCAATGTCTAGAGATGTTTTTGGTTGTCGCAGGTGAGTGAGAGGGTGCTACTGGCATCTCGTTGATAGAGGACAGAGATGTTGCTAAACATCCTACAGTGCACTGTACAGCCCCTCAAAAAAAGAATTCTGTAACCCAAAATAGCAACGATGCTGAGACTGAGAACCCTTGCTATATCTGAATACCCAAAGGGAAATTTTGAACCTGACGATCTTTATCAAATCAAAGTTAGATTACGGCTTGAGTTTTCAATACCAGGCTTGCTAGTTTTCAATACCAGGCATAACCCTTCTAGGTTATGGATTTTGTAATCCAGAGATGACAGCTGAAATCCTTGCATTTTGAGTTAATGTCACGAGATTAATTCCAATTCCCAATTTCATACCTCCTTGCCCAAGATTTCACAGATTTCCAAGATTTTGCAAACTTCCATGTCTGAGTTTCTGGTCATGGTGTGGTGTCTCTGTTGTATCCCACATCGGCTCAGATGTGAAACTTCCTTTTTATCTCAATATCCATTCAAATGTGATTTTTTTTTTGATGTTCCTGTGCTCACACATACCCCATCCACACTGGACAATGTGTGTGTGTGTGTGTGTGTGTGTGTGTGTACAGTATAGTACTGTGCATGTGCATATATATCAGAGGGAATCGGGTTGGAGCTGGAGATGTATAATGCACCAGTATCTCTGTTCTTAAGCTTTTTTTTACCTTCAGCACTAATGAACCTGCATGGAACCAAAAGTGTGGCAACCGTGAGTGTGCAGAGTAGAGAGAGAGTGGATATAATAAGAATAGGTAGCTCTGAAAAAAATGACATTTGCAAAATGGAATGTTCTGCAAATAAAAACAAATCAAAAAAAGTATTTTTCAAACTGTTTTTGATCATAACTCTCAGGAAAAAAACCATTCTAACATCTTAGCCCTGTACACACATCAATACAAAGAATTTAAACAAAAGTTTCATGGAATAAAAACTCCTTATTACATGCAGTGTTCTTGGATATTTTCTTTACTTTTCTATTTTATTTTGTAAAAATGCAGCAGCTGACTAAATTAACCAATGGCTCTGACTTGAAGTTTGAAAATATGGCCTAGAATGGTATGTGTGGGTAAGAGCATGGGCCCTAGGGCAGGTGAGTATGGTGAAGACTAAGGCTTCTGGCGCTGAGAAAATTGGGAACTCCAAGACTCCAGTATTCCATGGCCATTCACTGTGGTATCAGGTTGCTGGGATGTTGGTGGGACCTGCGGATCAGGGAACATTTGGAATCTATGAGGCTAAATCATCAGTGAACATAGGGGAGTCATCGGGAGGTCAGCGGACAGCTAAAAGGAGAAGGGAGAAAGAACAGGTTGGAATGAACCTCAGAGGTTACGTTTTTCTCTGAATGGAGAAGTATTCATGGTTTAGAAGAATCCTGATCATCCTTCCAGGCCCAAGCACTCATGGTACAAAGTGCAGTGCAGCCGCTGAGCACAGGTAGAAAATCCTTGTTGACGACTTCATTCTTCTGGCGAATATGTATTCAGCACCAACTAACTTACTACCCGATCCTTACACCTCTGTGTCCGTTTTGTTTTTCCTAACAGGATCCTATTCAATCTAAAACTTGATGCTAAGGAACCCACAACCACACCTGGAGCACTGTCTGACAACATTATATTCTTGATCTCTCACCTGCATTCTGCATTAACACATAAGAAGTCAAATGCAGGAAAGCAATTTAAAAATCTAAACACTCAAACTTGTTATATAGGTCTTGAAAATGGCTCCTGATCTTATCGTAACACAGACTCTTAGGATAGAGTTGTATAAATCATACAGTCTAAGACTAGTTCAAATGACTGAAAGAGCTCTGGGAACAAGCGAGCAGTGGATTCCCAGTCTAAAGACAAAGAACTCAAGTCACTGGACTCCAATTATTCCTTCAAGCATAATGTCCCTGCTTCAGGTCCATTTTTAAAAAAGCCTGCATTTGGAAGGATCACAGTTTGTTAACCTTATTCCTGGTTCAGTATTCATCTGTATCTCTGAAGGAGGCAGAAATGACTCCAGGATTTGCTCTCTTGGGCTCTAAATCTGGTGACATAGTCTGGAGTATGTTAGACCTGGCACAAATCCTGGCTTAGTCACTCACCAGCTTTCCCATGTGATGGAAAATCTGCAATTCCCATTTACAATATTGGGCTCTTGTGAAATAAACATTTGAGCCTGAAGCACATAGTAGAGTATCTGGTACAAAGCAGGAAACTAAAAATACTCTTTCTTTTGCCACCTTTCTCTTTCTCCTCTGTCCCTATTGTAGGTGGTGATATTGTTATTCTCAATTCTTCACCCCTCTCTGTGTACCATTTACCATACAACTTTGAAGTTCTTTTTACTAGAGGCAGAATCCCTATTTAGACTGAACTTGGCATCTTGATTTTCTTGGGGCTTGGCCATGTGACTTGCTTCAGTCACTGGGATGTTAGCAGACCTGACACTAGTGGAGGCTTGAGATGTGTTTTCATGGTTGAGCTTATTCTCGTGCACTCCCACTTTCACCATGAGAACAACAGGCTTGAAGACACTTCTGCTTCACAGAGAAGGAGAGATGTGTGGGAGACCTGGACACAGTCTGCAGCCTGAGTCAAGTCCAAAGGAGCCCAGCTTAGATCAGCTGAACCGCAGATGATCTGCAGATGCATAAGAGAGAAATAAATGCTTGCTGTATGTCTCTGAGTTTATGTAGCACTATTATAGCAATAGCCAACAGATAACTACCTTATAGCTTCCACACTCCTAATAAATGCTGCATATCTTAAATAGCAGAGAAAGTGACTGTTTCAGGGAAGCGATAGAACAGAGAGAATAGTGCATAGAAGGGGCTAGAGCTTTATTCTTTTGTTCTTCCCTAAAAACATTTTGTGGTGTCACGTACTGAAACTTCTCCTCCATCTTTATTTGTATGTAGGAATTTCTCATTAGCATGAAACTGTATGCACATGGCACTATTTCCTTTGAAATAATAATTCTAGAATTATTGTTTCTGTAAGAGTAATCCCAAGCTGTTGTTAATAGAAAAAACAAGCATACTTTATGCAAAATCAGATTGTATTGACTTTGGAAGAAAACAAATTCGTATTGGCTGTTTGCTCTTAGGTAAGGTAGCCTGATCCACCAATGACAGGGAAACTAAAGTGGATCCCTGCATGCATGCAACAGAGCCTATCTCTCTCCACTTTGCAGCCAGCAAAGGAAAGCAGAGGGCAAGGGGCACCACAGGGCACCACTCCAGGAAGCTTCATTCACTTACCCTGCAGGGTTGTCTGCCATGGGAAGGGTTGTATCCAAACCGATAGGGGCAAGAAACTGGAAGAAGCAGAGCATAGAGAGGGGCCACAAAAGAAGGGGGATAGAGCAGAGTCCTAGAGATGACCTGGAGGCAGAGTCAAGGTCCCTGTGTCAGCCTGGGCAGTTAGGGCGCTGTGCATCAGTGAGGAACTGAAGGAGTGAGTAAGGACTAGAGTCCGGCTGGAGCTCCACCTACCAAGCCAGGGGTCACGCTCATAGAGCAGTGGAGCACCGTCTAGAGGGGGAGATTTATTTTTCTAATTCCCACAGAGGCACAGCATGAACTAACAGCTGCTCTGAGCAAGAACAAAGCACCGTGCATGTGGGACATCCTCAGAAGGTCCAAACTCTGTGTCTTTGTTCTCCTACCCCCAACCTTGCACGGGGCAAGGAACAGCATTGATTCAATAAAGCCCTGTCTTCCAGCTCATCTACCGTGTCTGCCTTAGGATACCGTCGACCCTTCAGCCAGCGTCCTGCTGAGTTCAGAGTGGGTGCATTCTGGGTGGTGGTTCTTCCAGCGAGGAAGCACCTGTTTCCTGATCACCTGGCGGCAGCGCCCAGCCCTTCCCCTTTGGACTGCTAGAAGGAATCCATTACAGACCAGAGACAATTCCCCAAGCCTGAGGGACCATAAAGCGTATTTCTTTGCTGGCCCTGTGCCCCCCTTAGGTAATGAGGGACATCCCCTTGTCAGACAGAAGGAGAGTCCTCATACACCCAGGTCACAAGTCGATTCTATTTCAAAAGTAAAAATTTTTAGTTTTTGATTTTGTTTAGAGAGCAGCCATCTCTGGGTTTCCTAGTTTTATTTCTCTTTCCTCTGTTTGTGTTACATTTGGGGAGAGATCCAAGTTTTGTGGGACACAACGCTTACACAATTGGGAGGGCCCGCTTGATGAAAAACATAGAAAATAACAATACGACATCAGGTGTAGAATTGAATCTTGATAAACTATGAGGCTGGAAAGGACCAGAGCAAGTATGGGCCTTAAAGCTTGAGCCTTATCAGCCTCTGGATGTCTATGTCTGGCCACATTTGATTCTACTTCTCTCCCCTTTGTCTAGGAGGGTGATAGCCAGGAGCCAGAGCCTTGCTCTGAGGGGAGAGGGAGGAAGCCTTCTCCTTGGGCCTCTAGTTTGCTCTGTACTGTGCATAGTCGGGCAGGGTGGCCTGTGGATGTGGCACGTGGCAGGCAGTTCTGCTCTTCAGCGCCACCTTTTGGAGGGTGACTGGGGAAGGCTTGGCCAGGCCGCTTGGCGAGTCCTCCTCTCGACTACAAAATGAGTGGGATACTCATGCAGAGGTCTCGGCACGTGTCAAATGTTTCCCTCAGCCCTTTGATTGCCCCCCTCAGTGGAGTGTATTGGTAAAACTACATGGAGACCCTGTGTATTAGTCCGTTCCTGAACTGCTATAAAGAAATGCCTGAGACTGGTTAATTTATAAAGAGGTTTAGTTGGCTCATGGTTCTGCAGGCTGTACAGGAAGCATGATGCTGGCATCTGTTTGGCTTCTGGGGAGGCCTCAGGAAACTTTGAATCGTGGTGGAAGGTGAGGGGGAAGTAGGCATGTGTTACATGGCCAGAGCAGGAGAAAGGGGGTGATGGAGGAAGTGGCACACACTTTTAAACAAGCAGATCTCACGAGAACTCACTACTGCAATGACAGCACCGAGACGGGATTGTGTGAAACCATGAGAAACCTCCCCCATGATCCAATCACCTCCCACCAGGCCCCACCTCCAGCATTGAGGATTTCGTTTCAACAGGAGATTTGGATGGCGACACAGATCCAAACCATAGCACCCTGAGATCTTCTGGAAGCATCTACTGGTATTTTTTGTTTTGTCAGAGAGCACACGGAAGCTATCCAAAGGCCATTTTGTCCAAAATAGACTCTCCCAAGGCTTCCTTTTCTTAAGATGGGCCACACTTTACCATTCTTTCAGGTTAAGAAATGGTACTAGGTTTGTTGTTGTTGTTGTTTTTGTTCTGTTTTTGTGCTGCAAACAAATATAAGGGAAAATAAGAAGGGAAAGTACTTCATCAGATGGTTGTTCAGGACTTAAAAAGGAAGCAGGCCAGATGTGGAAAGCTACATGCCCAGAATTAGTGCACAGCTCTTTCCAGAACCCTCATTTTATATAAATCGGTTACCTTTTTGCCACTTTCTCGAGGACACCCTGATTGGCCTGACTGCAGTCTGGTGTCCCAGGGTTTGTGACAGGCCAAGGGAACCCAACTGATAGTCTCATCAAGGTGGCATAAAATGGGGGAGCCAGGGTTCTGCCAAGGGAATATGAGGGCTTACAAAGCATGAGGAAGAGGCACAGGGGGCACATACTGCATGCATACTCTAGGAGGAGAAGCATCTTCTTGTGCAGTCCAGCATCAGGGTGACTTTCTTTGCAGCAGTGCCTCTCATTATTAGCTTAATTAACAGCTCACAGGAAGTGAGGAGATGGGACTCAGGGCAGTTTGCTGGAAAAGTGGACATCAGGAAGGATCTGGAACATGGAAAGTGGGTGGTAAGAGGCAAATCTGGGTAGAGGATCCAAGGGGAGAAGAAGAATCTGAGCCCCAGAGAGGTATAGAGAGGATGAGAAGTCGGTACCTTCATACAGGGAGGCTGCAGGGAGGATGATGCGCCCCAGTCACAGAATGTTTTGAGTTCCTCAGTTTTCTAGGAAAAGCTTTGTCTTTCAGCCTGGGGGTTTCCCTTTTAACAAAGCACTGTCATTTTAAGGTAGTCATTTTCTTAACTTTGTCCAAGTATCCCAGTCCAAATGGGGTCAGAGAGTAAAGCAGCCGAGCCCCAAGGAGAAATCAATTTTATCTTTACTAGCTGAGTTTAGAGCTCCAAGGACTATCTCTCCAAGGGGTTCTGGGAGATCTGAGGTGTTGCATGGCCAGAGGCGAAGCTGGCCTGAGAGATGTTTGTAGAGAAGTCATAAAAGCCATGAGACACTATGAAAGATTGGTTCTCAGGAAGAATAGAGGAAAAATAAATCATGTCTGGCTTTTAAAAATGCAAATAAACTTATGATATCATGCAGCCCTGTGGGAGGACTTACTATATCAAGCTTCAGGTCACAATTAATGCTCAGGATCTACACATGGAGGTCTTGATAGTCATAAAATGAGTGTCATGGCTGGATTGCAGCCCACACCTACTTCAGGGTTTCTGGCATCATAAATCATTTGTATGTTCAAACTCTGGAAATATTTCCTTGCTTACTAGATCCTTTAGGCTTAGAACACGTGTAATGAGCAAACTTCCACAATGGCAGGTCCAGTGAAGGTCCATAAGCTTGGTCCGGGAGGCTGCTAAGGCTGGTCCTCGAAGAGAGGGATATTTGGTTATTTTGAGAAACTGAGCAGAGGTCAGTGGCACCATCTTTCTTCCTGCACAGAGCTGGAAGAGCAGAGCTACAGCTTGTTGCCCCCTCCTTTCCTCCGTATACTCCGCCCTAGATTTAGAACAGGTGTATTTCTTGCACACCCTGTCTATAGCCCACTGGGCTCCACCTGGAACCCACTGTCCTACAGCCACTGTCCTTGGTCCCCAATCCGTTCTGGGCTCCTGTCCTTCATTCAACTGTGTTATCCTTGGCTTTTTATTCCACTAGAAAACCACTTTGATCATTTCCACTA
The DNA here is from genome assembly GCA_004027715.1 of Plecturocebus donacophilus. NCBI lineage: Eukaryota > Metazoa > Chordata > Mammalia > Primates > Pitheciidae > Plecturocebus > Plecturocebus donacophilus. Next base: position 13,234 of record PVKP010003728.1, read on the forward strand.
ATAGGAGCTGGCTACTTTATGCTCTTTTAACTACATAGAAAAGCAGAAAATACCTGTGTGTCCTTCACCATGGAATGTATTTTTAGATGACTCACAAATGTGTCTTTTCTTTTTTTCCTTCCAAAACTCCTAGATTTATTCTTGGAAGCAGCCCCCTGCTGCTGACTTTACTTCTCTTCTTGGCTGTGTCTAAGTAGGAGCGCTGAGCCAAAGTCCCTCGTTATCTGTTTCATTATGAGAAAGGACACACAGTTCTGCTTTGCAAAAGAACATTGAGCTTGTACGAAACGCCCTTGTTTCAGCTCTGGGTTGCTCCAGGTGAGGATGTTTTGACCAGTTCTAGCCTCTTTATAAGCCTGATGGAGAATAAATTGGAGGATCTCAAGCAAATGCACAAAACCCAGGATCTCAATTCAGCACTCCCTACTTAAAAACCTGTGATGGTTCCCATGCCAAAGGCCAGATTCTTTAGCCTTACATAAAAGATTCTTCACAATTTAATGGCAGCCAGGGTTTTATGTCTCCACTTGTTTCACCATGGACATGCACTCTACGCTTCATGCACACCACCCAATTCTTTTCCCCTGAGACTGGCTATCCAGTTATGTGCTTTCTTTGCTTGTGGGAGGCAGGTGTCTTTAGCTGGGAGTGCCCATCTTCCTCCACCCTGGTCTTCTATGTATTGGTATCCCTCCCAAGTAAAGTTCCTGCCTCCCTTCTGGACTCCAGTGCCCAGTGTTCATCTCTGTGCGAGGATCTTATCAAGGTCCATTTCAAGTATTTGTTCACATCTGTCTTCTCTGTCTTCCTCACTTGCCTTATGAGTTCCCTGAAGGAAAGCATTAGTTTCTTATTCTCACTTTCAAACCTTTAGCACCAAGTCTGGCTGGAGCCAATGCCCAGTAAATATTTGATGAATAAAATGAACAGCTCTGCAAGGGCAGCTTTCCCTGGGAAAACAGAAAATCAGCAATTTTGCAATGGGCACAAGTCCCTGCAGAGGCTGCATGTTCAGGGATATTCTCTTCTCCTTGCCTGGCTCTCTGCTGGCAAAAAGGGCCAGAGTTCTTCAGAGGCTGTTAATGCCTCTCCTGATGATCTGCTTCCTGTTGCTAGCTAAAGACAACTACATGCCATTGTGTTTGCTTTCTTCCTTTCTTTTCTTCTTGAACAGAAAGTTTAGAGCTAAGCCAGTGCTTTCTGGTATTATTATTCTACAGACTCCCTCCCCCATTGCCTATTCTTCTTGGCTATTGCCTTCTGACAGTTTCAGAGCTTGTGTGGTTCTTTTTTCCTATCTGTACTTCGAATTGAAAGCTATGTCGTATCCTTGTGGAAGCAGGTGGGGTATACATAATAAATGAGAGATGAACATATGACACGGTGCACTTATGAAGCTTCACTGCCTGCCAAAGCAAGAGATTTCCCACCTCGTGTGTAAATGTGTGCTCCTGGACCCCTGAGATGCACAACCTGGGTTCTGGGTCATACTGAGAAGACTTCTCCAGAGGGTCTATCACAAAGTTGAGCGATGCAGTTCTGTGTATTCACTGAATTCATCTTGAATGTGGATGGACCACGCTGATTTGCCTGCCAGCTTTTTTGAGACCCTTAGGTAGGGGACTGTGAAAAGATAAGGTGATAACAAAGACGATAAAACTCAGAGTGACTACCTTATATACCATCTCTGGACACACATGATTTTACAATTTCAAGAGGATCAGGGACTCCAGTTTAAAAATCTATTTTTACAAGATAGCTTAACCAGGATGTCAGATGGATGAATAAATATGCTATAATGCTAAAGACATGGTTTTTTGTTTGTTTGTTTTGTTCTGTTTTTGAGATGGAATCTCACTCTGTCACCAGGCTGGAGTGCAGTGGCACAATCTCAGCTCACCACAACCTCTGCCTCCTGGTTTCAAGCGATTCTCCTGCCTCAGCCTCCCAAGTAGCTGGGACTACAGGTGTGTGCCACCACGCCAGGAGAATTTTTGTATTTTTAGTAGCGATGGGGTTTCACCATGTTGGCCAGAATGGTCTTAGTCTCTTGACCTCATGATCCACCCGCCTCGGCCTCCCAAAGTGCTGGGATTACAAGCATGGGCCACCACTCCCAGCCAGGACACGTTTTAACAAAAGAGTAGTGTGACAGCTTTGTTTTACCTGCTTTAAAAGTTTCATAATTTGAAAAGGCATAGTACTGGCACAAACACACAAATTAATCGGTGCAATAGAAAAAGGAAAAGGATCCTTATTATTGCAAATTTGTAAACAATATGTGACAAAGATGATGATAATTTTTAGGGTTGAATCAAGGAAACAGAACCACTGTCGATATCACAGAGCAGTAGTTCTCAATGGGGATAATTTTGCCCCCCAGGGGACATTTGAAAATGTGTGGAGACATTTTTACAGTAACAACTTGGTGGACAAGTGCTACTGGCATTTAGTGGGTGGAGGCCAGAGACACTGGTAGACATCCTGCTATGCATAGGACAACCTCCACCACAAAGAATTATCCAATCCAACATGTCAATAGTGATGAGGCTGAGAAGCCTTGATTTAAAGGATTTATTAGCAGACTTTGATCTCATGCCATGGTGGGAGCTTATGGGGAAGTCTATGCAAGGCTGTTGCTGTGCTCTTAGAGCCTGAGCCACCATAGAGGAGTCTGCCTAGCAGTTAAGAAGGAAAGCTGGACGTGGAGGGGAGGAGAGACAGGACAAACTGGCGAAGGAGCAAGGACAAAGTGGAACCTGCTTTTGCCTGTCACCACCTCCAATCTTGTTGCTGTAAGTGACCTGTAGGAGAAGCTGGTTCCCTGAGCTACGGAGCTGCACAGGCACACCTGGTGTAGGAGTCAGAGAAGTTGAAGGAGGAGATCTGATAAAAGCTGAAGGAGCTGCGGGTCTGAATGCTGTCCCAAGCTAACATACACAAGAGCTGGCAACAGCACCTTGAGCCCTACAGTGACCTTCAAAGCACAACAGCTGCTGTGTCACTGCCACCTTCTAGGTTTTTCCTATAGCCATGTTTAACCTGAAGTCACACAGGGAAGGGAATTCTGGAACGCAAAGTTTCAGCTTAGCTGAGTTGACAAAATTCAGTCACCAGGCTGGTATTAGAAGACAGTGGGGAAGTATACCTTACTCAGTAACTGAGGAAGAACTCCTTGTATTTGTCTGGAAGACAAGAAGATGGAAGCCTTGTCTTATTTATGCACATATAAAAGTCAACTTAAGAAAATGGAGAAAGTTAATGAAGAAAAGAGAAAACATTCTCTTTTGTTTTTCTAAGCAAATGCAAATTTGCCAACTTTACCAATGTTCAGAAACATGGAAACTAAAACAACAACGAACCTTTTTACCCGCAAGATTGAACACACTTAAAACAGTGGAATCACTACAAAGGTGGTCAGGGTACGAGGAGAATGGTAATATCATTTGTTATTTGTACGAATGTGAATTACAGGAGCATTTTTGAGTGAATTCCAGAAATAAGTGTTAATATTGAAATACACATACCCTTTGTCATAGCAATCCAACTTCTGGCAATCTAGCAAATAAAAATAATGTCAAATTTAAAAGATATACATTCAAGGTTGTTAGGTATTATAACTGTTGACATGGGAACAACTAAATACATGATGCTACATTCTTAAGATTTGTATAATATTATGAAGTATGATACTATTATTAACTTGGCTCTCTGGCTAATGCAAATAATAGGATTCACAATATATGGTTAGTGGGACTATAGATAGATCCCAAGAGAGCAAAAGACCAAGCAAGTGGGGGACCGTGTCAGGGTCAGTGGTCACAGTGTGTGTGTGTTGGGGATGGAGGACGGTACTGTCCAGGGACAAACATGATATGTAGATATTGATGATATAATGTGTGCTGACTTCACAGACCTTAACATTCAGAGAAATGTGTCCATCTTGAGTTTGAAGAATTTGGATGCTGGCACATTCTTCCTGGAGCCATATCTCTAGGGGCTGTATTTATATAGGCTCTTTCTGTCTCATGGAACAACCCCTCTATGTCACTCTGTCCCAAACTCAACCATCAACCCCACTCTGGTAGCCAATTCCTACTCATCTTTTAAGACACTGTGGGGGCCACCTCCCGTCCCACAGAGGGGAGGGGGGTCCTGCTATGGCTCCTCAGTGAGCATCCCGGAACCTGATGGGAGCACATGGCTCACTGCATCGCATTCATCTCTCCATGCACTTTCCCAGCCCCTAGAGCAGCACAGAAAATATAATGTGTAAAGAATGTTGGCTGACTAAGTGAGTCAATTTCAGACTTTCTCACAGATATTTGGGGAAAATACATTTGTTTTGTGTGTGTGTGTGTGTGTGTGTGTGTGTGTGGCCACAAGAATTATGCCACAATTCTTGTCAACCAAACACCAAAAAACAACCAGAGTAAGGCTTACCCAAGGGGAGAGACGCTAATGATTAAAACTCCATTCCCTACCCACTGCACTCCAGACCCCACATCTTCTCAGCTCTGAATACAATTCACATATTGTGATATTTTTCCTCCTCACCTGACACTTAGTGCTCTGATATTCTGAGGAAAATATGTATTTTTTAAATTTTACCATTAAAGAATAAAGATGCATTGAGCACCTACTGAGTCACATTAGCCATGCAGAATGTCATGTTTGTTTGAACACATGCAGGTCCCAGAGGCTGCTTACAGCACTGTCACTCAGCCTAATGGTCTTACACGCAGAGCCTGGATGTCAGAGCAAGCTCAGTAAATTTGTGTTTACAGCCAGCATGAGCCTTCGGAAAAGCTAGGAAAAATCATTGCTACCTGCATGTGCTTCACAGGAAAGGGTCCTTGGCCTCTGATCCCTCTGATACCCTTTATGTGCCTAGGTAAGACAAGGAAAATGGCTTATGGAGACTCAGTATGGGCTGGATACTTTTCTTAAATTATCTAATTCAATTATCTCCCATAAACACTCTCTTTTTTTTAAATAAGGAAACTGAGGCTCAGAACATTTAAGTAATTTCTCTAAGCTGCCCCACCTATAAGTAGTAATTACTGAACTCCAGAATCAGGCTATGCTCACTCTTTCTGTCCTTAGAGGGCACTTGAGAAGTTTTCCAGAGGGCAGATATTGCCTCAGTCTGCATGGAGGCTCCAGGGAGCACAGGTAAGCTATGGTCTGCTCAGGCAGTATGGCTACCAGGTCTCCATGCACAAAGGCCCCCACAGTTACAGATCCCAGACACTGGGCTCCAGTCACAAGGCTGAGACACAGAGTGGCTGGCCAATCTCTGCCGGGTGCTTGGAGAGTGATGTGCTTTGGAAGCTCAGGCTGCCTTTCTAGAGCAGCCACGTTAGATCCATGTGCAGAGAATCAGAGACTGGCAGTTTTGGGGGCTGAACTAAGACAGGACACCAGAGGCCAGGGTGCCACAGAAAGAGAAAGTGTCCTGCTTCTGGAATTTCTAATTCTGGTTTCAGGCCCTTGTGAGAACCAATGAATTTTTGCATCAGGTTCTTTGAGATACAGTCATTGCTCAGTATTTTCAGGGTATTCATTCTGGGACTCCCACAGATACCAAAATCCTCAGATTTTTAAGTCTCTGATATCAAGTGGTATAGTATTTGCAATGTAACCTATGCACATTCTCCTATATAATCTAAATAATCTCTAGGTTACTTGTGACACCTAATACATGCTATGTAAATAGTTGTTATACTGTATTATTTTGAAATTGATATTATTTTTAATTTTTAAAATATTTTCAATTAGTGATTGGTTGAATCCGTGAGTGCTGAACTTGTGGATATGCAGGGCCTTACTCAATAAACTGGGTAAGAATGCCTTGTATTTGTTTGGAAGACAAGAAGATGGAAACCTTGCCTCATGCACATATAAAAATAAACTTAAGAAGATGGAGAAAGTTGATGAAGAAAAGTGAAAACATTTTTGCGCGCTATATCCTCATAACAAATTCCCGTTCTACTTAAACTGGGCTGAATGAGTTTCTATTATTTGTAATCAAAGGAATCTTTCTATATGTCATGCTCGTTTGGCCCCCAAGTCGTACTCTTTGTCCAGAAGGCCCAGTGACCTGTTCTCGTGACTCAGCAATGTCTTCTGGAAGGTCTTCCAGGCTGACCTGGCTGAGTGATGAGGCCTATGACCCCAGTCATTTGAGGAAGGAGGCTCGTGCAATAGCTTCCACTTTCAGTCTCACTACTACGTGCACTGCTATGTGCTTCTGCCTCAAACTGCACATAACTCCAGGCCTTACTGGATATGGGTATTTTACTACCTCTATGTCCAGAGCTCTTTCCAAATGAGAGCCCTGGCCTGGGCCTTCAAGGGCACTTCCAGTTGGTGTGGTTGTGTTCAGGCATGAGCACCAATCATTGGGTACTTCCTTCTAAAGATTCTGGGAAAAAGATGTTGATTGATCTGGCTGGGGTCACCTGCGCATCACTCTGTTAGGAGCGTACAAGCAACTTTAATTGATGGTCCCATCGAGACTGTAACAAGGGAACATTAACTATCAAAGGAAAGATAGGATGCTGTTGTCAGAAAAAGAAGGCAGGAGACGTCGTGTCCAAAGGCCCATGGTGCCTAGGAAACCAGCTCAGCTCAGTTCTGCCACTGCCTGAGGATGTATGCGTTTCTTCATGTTCACCTGCTCCTTTTGATGCCAAGGCAAAAGGGTTGCCTTTTTCCTTCCCCACGTATCCCACAGGGTCCTTTTCAAATTGGATTTTCTGTCTTCAGATAAAGTCCTCATATTCACTTGAATCTAGTTCAACCTGCATTTAAAAAAAAATGTGTAAGGTGGAGTTACGAGGTCCTCCAGGGCCTGCCATGTCCTTTGGCATGAGCCTGGGTCCCCTAAGAAGGGTCTACCTCAAGGAGGATCCTTAAGGAGGGCCACCATAAGCCTGGGTCCACCTTAAGGAGGACCATGGTGTGTGCCAATCTGCTTTTGCTTGTTTGGCATTTCCCAGTTCCGTAGGCTACTCCTCACACAGCGTCCCATCTAAAAAGGCAGTGATTCCCTGTGTTTCGGTGACCCTCAAGACTCTAATTCTCTTCCTCAAAGATTCCAAATGAAGAACAATTGTATTGTTTTCAGCTGGAAGAGGTTTCCTCCCAGAACGTCATGTCTACCCAGACTCAGTGGTTGTGAAGAAAGGTGTGGGGCAAGCCAGCAGGGAGCCCCGCATTCACACTGTCCCCTACCTCACTGCCTTATCCTCAGGTGCGACAGGAAGGAAGCATGTGCAGAGTGAGGAGTGTTGTTTGAGGCCGTAGCCCCTTCCTACCCTCACCCACCCACAAAAAGCTTCTAGACTTCTTTAAACTAACATTTTGCTTTTCATCTTAAATTTTGAATAAGTGAAACTGAAGCTTTGACGCCTTATTTATTTTAAAATCAAATTTAACTCCTTCCCACACAGCCCAGATGTTCCTTCACTTTGCCTATTTTGATTTCCTCTTGACATGAGTAACGAATGGTGGAAATCAAGGCCCACAGAGGTGTCACTGCAGATAACCTGGTGCCCCTTAAAATGTTCCTGACCTGCAGGTTCTCCCAACACTTCATCCTGAGCTTCTCTGCCACCTCCAGCCCCTGGTGGTCTTGAGTCTGAACTTTGGAAATGTGTTAGTTTGCTAATTCGGGCACCATTCGTCAGCCTGCATATGCTGGCACATCAGAGATGAGTGAAGAGCCAAAGTATAAATAAAGCTAAAATAAATGGTATTTGAAGACCTTGAAACAGATTAATTTAGACATGGTTTGAAAAAGAGTAGGTTGGCTTTTTTCCTCTTAGTTTTTTTTTGTTGTTGGGATGTGGAGAGTTTTTTTTTATGGTAGAGCAAAATGTTCAAATTCCTTTTCTTTAATTTCTTATTTCAAATTGTACCAAAGACTAATGAAGGTGTAACTTGGCTCAAATTTTCCTTTGTGTAGGGTGGGCACTCAGTTAACAAGAGGATACTCCCGCTGCTGGGTACAAGAGAGTTTGTTCAACTTTCTAGGTTTCCATTGCAGGGAGAGGAAGAGGCAGATATTAAACACTGTTGAAAAAATTAAATAAGTAAAGAGGAGCCCTGGTCCTTGAACTGCCTCTAAGAGATATCGGATTACATTTTTTCAGGGTTTCCTAGGAAACCAGCTCGGGGTAAAAATGTATTCTTTGTCTTCTGCTCGTTGCAAAATTGTTTGAACCATCATATCTCATAAAAGGTTGCTTCACAGGCAATTTGAACAGCATTTTAAAAAGCTTAATCTGCAGTTTGCTGCATGAATGAAGGCGATACACCTTTATCGGAGGTTGAATGCCTCAGATTGTATTTGCTGAAAACGGATAAGATTGTGCCATTATTTCTGAAGCATCTGTGAAATCAAATCTTGTTGTCTCTTTCTCCTCCAAATTGTGAGTCTTCTGCCCCCAACAAACCCAAGTCGCATTAAAAAAAAACAAACTCCTAAAATAGTTTTAAAAGATTCTTATCCGCACTTACACAGCAAAGCATTAATGACGAGAAAAATAAACACCTCTCCCTCTCTCCAGCTGTTTCTCTCTCTCTCTCTTAGGCTTGTACACAGCCAAGATCTCTATGCATGTGCTTAGTCTCCAGAGCTGACGTGCTTGTGTGTCCCCAGTGCCATCATCCAGGTCAGAATCCCTCGATGCCCACTCCACTTCCTTGGGCCACCTCTGGTTTATATTAATTACACCGTCTTTGTGCACTCCGTTATTGTGGTTTTGCAAATGACTGAGGTACTTGACTGTGTGCTGGGGGTAGGGTTTTGTTAAGGGTCAAGGGTTTAGGGTATAAAAAGTTAAATGTTTTAAACATTTCAGATGTCAGCTACTAACTGTATCTTATATATAAAGCTCTTTGGAAAACAGAACAAGCATGTCTGCAGTACTGACGTGGTTGTGTACATATGGAATATCTGTGGGACTGGTTGCACGTTGATATCGTGTATTGTGGAAGAATGTTGCTAAGGGATTAGTCTGACTCTCTTGTGTTATTAATCACATAGGCTCCTACAGTGTTGGCTGTCTCTTGGTTTTTGATAGGCACTCTTTGTCATGTTAAAACAATTCACTGTCCCAATTCACCTAATAAGACAAGATGATTAAAAGCACTGGCTTTAGGGTCACCCAAATATACACCATGGGTCTACCAGTTACTATCTCGGTGAGTGTAGCAAAGTTCTTTAATTTCTCTGGCCTTCAGTTGTCTTATCTGCCAAAGGAAGCAACAAAAGGCACTTACCTAACAGTATTCTTGTGAGGATTAAATGACCTCATGTTCAGAGAACACGTAGCCCAGTGCCTGACACCTAGCGAGTGTGCAATTTACACTATGACTATTAGGACAACTATGGTATTCACTAGTAGTAATTTTGTTTCTGTGGTGCATGGAGACTCGGCCTTTACTATGTTATGTCTAATAATAACTCCATTTAGTAAATGATTTATTGTGCTCCTCAATTTGCCAGGCTCAGTACAGATTATGGGCTTATAAAGGTAAAAAAGACACAGTTCCTGTCCTTGATATGCTTATAGTCTAATGGGGAAGCAAAGCTTTCCAGTGTATTGGGTATTAGAAACCTTTATGCACAGGGTGTTTTGGGAGAGGAGAGAAGAGCACAACACTGCCAGGGAGCTCAGTAACTAAAGTAGGTATTGATGTAGCATGTGCAGTGGCTAATTACTATACATATTTAATATGTTAATTACTCTATATATACACACATACACATAGACATAAATACACACATATATATGCATATGTATATGTATACAAACAAGTTTATATGCATGTGTTTGTGTGTGTGTATATATATATATACATGCTCCCTTTTTAAAAAAAATTATTTAAAAAATTTTAATTGAAATCCAGGTGAGAGGCAACTAGCTGAAAAAGAAATTTAAAAAAATTTAATTGAAAAACAAAGATTGAATATGTTTAAGGTGTACAATGTGATGATTTAATATACATATATATTATTTAATAGTTAAATAAATTAACACTTATTGCCACCATGCTGTACCTCAGATCCCCAAAACTTAGTCGACTATCTTGTAACTGAACATTTGTACCCTTTGACCAACATTTCCCCATTTCCCCTACCCTGTCAGCTCCTGGCAACCACCATTCTACTCTCTGCTTCTCTGAGTTCAACTATTTTAGAGTCTACATCTAAGTGAGTTCATGCAGTATTTGACTTTCTGTGTCTAATTTATTTCACTTAGTATAATGTCCTGCAGGTTTCACCCATGTTGACAGGATATACTTCTTCTTTATGGCTGAATAACATTCAGTGGTATATATGTACCAAAATGTGTTATCCATTTATCCATTAATGGACACTTAGTTTGTATCCAGATCTTGGCTAGTGTGAATGTTGCTGCAGTGAACATGGGGCGGTGGGGGGCGGGGCAGGTAGTGCTTCATCATATTGATTTCATTTCCTTTGAATATACACCCAGAAGTGAGGTTGCTGGATCATATGGTAGTTATATTTTTAACTTTTGAGGAACCTCCATATAGTTTTCCATAATGGCTGTATTAATTTACAGTTCCACCAACAGGGTACAAGGGTTCCCTTTTCCACACCCTCACCAACACTTGTCATATCTTGTCTTTTTCATAATGGCCATCTTAGCAGGTGGGAGCCCATATTTCATTGTGGTTTTGACTTGCATTTCTCTGATGATTAGTGATGTTTAGCAGTATTTAATATACCTGTTGACTGTATGTCTTCTTTGAAAAATGTATACTTGTGTCCTTTACCCAATTTTTAATCAGGGTTTTTTTTTTTGCTAATGAGTTTTGTGAATTCCCTCTATATTTTGGATATTAATCCCTTATCAGTATATGGTTTGCAAATATTTTCTCCCATTCCTTAGACTGCCTTTTCATTCTGCTGAGTGTTTCCTTTGCTGTGTGGAAGGTTTTCAGTTTGATGTAGTCACACTTGTCTAATTTTGCTTTTGTTGCTTGGGCTGTTACTTTCTTTTCTTTTCTTTTTCAGACAGGGTTTCACTTTGTCACCCAGGCTGGAGTGCAGTGGTGTAATCTCAGCTCACTGCAATCTCCGCCTCCCAGGCTAGAGTGATTCTCCTGCCTCAACCACCCAAGTAGCTAGAATTACAGGCGTGCGCCACTACATCTGGCTAAGTTATTGTATTTTTAGTAGCAATGGAGTTTCACCATGTTGGCCAGTCTGGTCCTGAACTGCTGGCCTCATGTGATCCACCTGCCTTAGCTTCCCAAAGTTCTGGGATTACAAGCATGAGCCACCACACCTGGCCCGTGCTGCTACTTTCTTATCAGAAAAATTATTGACAAACCAATGTCAAGGAATGTTTTCCCTATGTTTTCTTCTAGGAGTTTTACAGTTTCAGATCTTACATTTAAGTCTTTCATCTCCATTGTTTACAAAAATAATGCACATTTCTGAATTTCAGAAGAGCACAAGGCCCTGCAGTCTACATTTTCCAGCCTGCCTTGCTCCTCAATGTGGCCCTGGGATTATGTTCCTGCCCATGGGGTGTGTGCTAAATGCTCCATGCAACCACTGGGGTTACCCCTTTAAAATGACTCGGCATGCTCTTGTACCCACTCTCTCTTTGGCCTTCCTATTGAGTAAGAAATTGGCACAATTAGAAGGGCTACTTGAATGTAAAGATGGAAGCTGCTTGCTGAAGACTGAAGAGATTTGCCACAGTCCTGGACCATGTGCTTCTGGGCTTCTACATGAGAGTGAAATCAATTTCTATCTTTTTTTCAGACTCCACGTTCTAGGATTACAATTTAGAAGTCTGTACTTTAATAGAGTATGATCTCTTGCAATTAATTAGAAATTGGGACACTTGCTTTTTACCCCTAGATCTGCCACTAATGAGCACTGTGCAATTGAGCAACCTCTTATATCGTGTTTTATTTTCTTTCAAAGGTGGATGTTGAACTAGATCTTTCAGCACCATGAGGAGTATAATAATGACCATCACATATTTGGTCTAATGCTTTGTAGTTGAAATAAGTTAGGGCTTTTTCCTTGTAAAGAATGTCACAAACTCTTGGAGCAAAAGACAGGGATAAGCTTGGGACTGAGTAACTGCTACTTTTATCCAGGCCACCTGTAGCTGAGAATGGAAACACTTTGGTCCTGGATAGGGTGGCACCACAGACGTGCTTAGGGAAAATGGCTGTGAGTGTACCAGTTCAAAGAGCATGGCACCAAGGCAGACAGGCAAGCCAAGGCCAGCAGGTATCATGCACTGATGTCCATGAGTGTAAGCCTCATGGACCGAACACAGGGAGTGTTTATAATTGTGTTCCCTGCAGTGCCTGGTGGGCCTCATTCTCCAGGCCTCAATGTCCTGCCTTGAGGCAAGAGTTTGGCCTGAGCAGTCAGAAAGATCACCAGGTGGTAAGGGAGGCAGAAGTCAGTGAGAATAAGGTAGGAGGCAAAACTCCGCTCCAGAGGTGGGGGCTTAGCATGGGATCAGATCGACGACTAGCTGAAACAGAGCCTGAGCAGAAGCAGCTTTCCATCAAACATGCCCACCAGTGAGCCGTGTCAATTTATCCTTGCCATGGCAATGCCTAGAGTGACCGCCCCTTTCCATGACAATGAACCAATGACCCCAAAGTGACTAACCCTGCCCTAGAAATTTCTGCATAAACCACCCCTTAATCTGCATGCAATTACAAGTGGGTATAAATATGACTGGAAACCCCTGAGCTGCTACTCTCTGCCTAAGGGGTAGCCCTGCCCTGCAGGACCAGTCATGGAGCTGTAACACTGCCTCTTCAATAAAGCTGTTTGCTTCCACCTCTGGCTCGCTCTTGAATTCTTTCCTCGGCAAAGCCAAGAACCCTTGTGGGCTAAGCTCCACATTGTGGCTCGCCTGCCCTGCATCAAGAGCATAACCACTTCTCCCCAGACTCTTCATCTGGGCATGGCCAAGGACGACACAGTGGACAAGGACGACAGCATTACAGTGTGTGGAGCCCCGCAGGCTTTGATGTGGGCATCACGTGGCTGAGATGGCTTCACCCGTGAATAGGAGCCAGAACTCTTTATCAGGCCAGGCAGGGCTTTTGTTTAACTAGGTCGCTCTGGCTACTTTTGTTGACAGATAAGAAGTATTTACGGAAGAGAAAAAAAGATATTTTCATTATCAGCAGGATGGGAACTCAAAGTCATTTAATTTGAAGATTTAGAGGGCTGGGATCTCATTTTGTGCACCACGATGGAGAAGAACATATTCCATTTTGCCATCACCAGTGGAACATTCACCTCGTTTGACTTTTACACACTCCTGTGAGGTAGGCAGGGCAGACATCATTGAGTCATTTTACAGATGAGGAAAATGAGATGTCAGAATTTGAATGACTGCCCCAAACGGTGACCCACAAATGATGAGGCTAACTCAGACTAGAACCCAGGCCCACAAGACTCATGATGTGATGCGTTTTCTTCTAAGCTACTTTGCTTGTGGGAAGGGAAAGCTGCCAAATTAAGAATCACTGTCCCTAAGGGCTTTAGAGGCTGGCCTTTGTAGGGCTGGTATTGGAGTACCTTGGCCTCACAACACCTTCTCCCTGAGCCACAGTCATCCCTGAGCCCAAATCAGTCTGCTGCTCTGCCTAGGTAATTAGAGAGGATTGTTTTAGGTAACCCTTTTCTGAAGACAAAACAATCCCTTTGGTTTCTCGATTAGAAAGCCCAACAGATTGAGTGACAAGGAAAAGTTTTTGATCTTGCTATTACAGTCACCTAATTAAAATAAGATGCAGATGCTCCCACACCTAGTAATTTTCACCTCACTTACTTTGGCTTCAATTACAGCCCTTCCCTACTGACTTACACTGTTTAAATTACAAAGTCAGAAGGAAATATGACTATTTACCTGTTTCTATTCATACATATAAGTCTAACACATTATCTTTTCTCCGGAAGCATGAAATGTGATCACAGGCCTTCTCTTCACCCTGGAAATGAGGGGAATAAATCTTTGGTTTTTAAATAAAATTAAACACCAATAAGAATTCAAATCAGCCAACACCTACGTCAGTCTTCAAGAGACAACTTTGTTTCACACCACACCCACCCACACACACACACACACACACACACACACACACACACACACACATATCTTGTCTCCAGAAAGAGGAGGCACGTCTTAAGAACCATGATAGCATTTGGAATCCACACCACTTTGGAATATATAATTTCCAAAGTTGACTGGCTATGAACTTTGACTCTTCTGATCAGGGAAAATTAATTGTTTCCAGAGTTGTTACCTTTACTGAGTACATAATTAACTAGATATAATTGCAAGGCAGTTGGAATTACATAAATGTTTGATACCAAGCTGCCATAGTTGATTGCAACCAAGCCTCCCTATTCACTAAAAAGCATATTTATGTTCTGAGAAAAGGCTTTGTTTACTGCAAACAGGGCTTCAATTGTCTCACAAACAAACAGCAACAAGCAAATACATAGAGAACAGCGAGGGTTCTAAGAAGAATGCCCATTTTCTCATCCTTCTGAGTGGAATCTGTCTGAGGTCATCTGTCAGAGGGGTGAGTGGAAGATGCTGGCTTATTCAGAGTGCTGTAGCATAGGGCTGTGTGATGACCAGCCAGGCACTGCTGCCCCAAGGGCGGGAGGAAGGCTGGGCACCCACACCAGAAAAGATGGTGCTGCCTCTCATGCCATGTGCACTTACCGCTCATTAACTCAAGGAAGGCTTGTCTGTGGCAGCAGCAACATGGGATGAAGGTCGCCACAAGGATCCACAGGTCCCTAAGTGGAGCTGAGCTCTGCCTTCTGTCTCCTACTGGAAGATTCTTCTAGCTACTCAACCAAATCATTCAATCTTTGACATCAGAGGTAAAGTCAGATGGTTGCGTTGGTACCCATTGTGCCAAAGGGAACACAGAGCTGAAGTGAAATGACAACAGTGGTTATTTCTTACATGCCTCTTACTTTCAAACTAACTTTCCCTCTGTGTTCTGTGATGGAAAGGCTGCACAAGTTCTTCACCCTTCTAGATACAGGGCATTTCTTCTCTGCTTCTGATTCATCCTGGGTTCTTGTAAGCTTCTTAAAGGTATTTTTTTTGTGATCTCTGTGGCCTGGGCAGGATGAAGCAGCTACAAAAGCTGAGACTTTCATCCTTTTTCTTTCACGGAGGCAGTTGGTGTTGCAGCCCCTGAAGTGGCAGGGTGCGCCCCCAGAAGGGAGGTCCTGACTTGGGCTCCAGCTCCCTCTTTTCCTGCTTTGTTGACAGTACCTAATAACACCGCTGGCATCAGGGCTCTGCAGACGCAGGAAGGAAGAGATGTGTTCTTCAATGATGGAAAAATATTAGAGCACAATGCCCTCAAAATAGAATGTGTGCGCCTAGCCTTTATTTTGGGGACTTTATTGTTGTAACCGTCTCTCCTGGGAAATGCTGTAGGAGGCTCTTCTCCTTCAGTGAAGCAGAGTAATTGTGTAACCTAATGTGTCCCGAAGGGAGCTGAGGGGGGTGATGTCGACACACAGGTCTGTGAAATATGACTACATTTTTATGTTAATCAGTGCTCAATAGATCCCTTCTCTCCAAAGCCCCACTTCTTTGAAGTGGGGACAATCATATGCATGCTGCCCCTCCCACTGGGCTGTTATTAGGATTAAGCAATATAATGGACAAGAGTATGTCTGCGAACTGTAAAGTGCTACAAATGCAAAATGTCATTGTTGACAATTGGAAGCCTTGCCCCCTCTGGGGCATGGGGGGATCCCCTTCTACTTCTCATTTTTTATTACCTTAGCCATATTACTGGAATTCACACTTCTGCTTTGACATGGGACTAGATGTGCAAAATGTTCAATATTCACACCAGAGAACCGATACGAAGTTTTGCTAAGAGCAGCCCACTTTCTCAGCACCCCTTAACGTGTGTGGTAAGGGCAGTTGTCGTGAGAGGGAAAAGAGAGTGATTGGCTTATGAAATGGTTTTTCATCATCTTTCTCATCCCAGGAAACCCCTGGGAATCTGCATGAGTTTCTTTCATGTTGGTGTCCTGGCATTTGATATTTTATCCAATGTCACCCTCATCTGTTTTATTTTTTTTCTCTTGAAATCCATCAATGAAAAATACTTCTGATTTCGTGGTTACCAGCTTCCCCCTTCGTTAGCTTCCCCTTATTTGGACCATTATTCAGCCTTTAGCGGGATGGATGACTTGCTTTGGGGATGATGTTGATGATTCTCAAGAGAGTCTTTTATCTGAAGGTGATTAGGAAGAATGAAAAAGTTGTTAGCTGCCTCAGCGAGTGTCAATGGGCTGGCAGGGACCTGTGTCTCGTCTCCTCTGCAAATGTCCTGGGTCCCATTTCTTAAATTATAGTTTATGACACTCACCTTTGACCAAAAAGTGCTTAGGTGGAACCCATGTTTTACCAGAGAAAGGGTGGAAAGCCCCCAAAAAGGACCACTGTCAGTAGATATGGGTTCCAACCTCTGTGACATTTTTTGATGCCAGACACCAAGAGGAAAAAGCCCCGTGACATTTGTGCATGCACATGTGTGCATAGATATGTCTGCAGAGGGGAATGGGACCCCCTGCCCCCACCATTCAGCTGCCTTTCTTGATTTGCTCAAATTTCATTTCCATTTGCTAGAGGGACATCTGCACATTTCCCTGCCAACCGCATTTAATGCACATCAGTTCAGCCCTAACCTTCCTTAGAGGTCAACCGCCCCTTACCTCCAGGCATCCCGGGGGGGGGGCTAGAGTGAGGGACACACAATACTCTAAATGGAATATTGAAGATCCCCATCTGTCTGGCAGTCCTAATCAATAATTGTGAGCCCTTCCTTCCCACTTCTCTACAAGAGACACGTCACCACCTGGTTTTAAGACAAGAGAGAGATGTGGGTTTCTAAGCGTTCCTGAGTCCAAGCACCCAGCTGTCACTGGGCTGAGCCAGGAAAAGGATTATGCTCTTAATCATGTTATTTTGTTATTAAAGGGTTCTTTTAAATTCCCCTCACCCTTCCCCTCAAGCAAAATGTACCAGTGTCTGAAATTAGAGGTGCTTTTCTGACACTTTTACTTGCTGAGTGACTTTTAGCTGAAAGAGCTTTTGTTCAGGCAGTAAAATTTAGGCGCTGGGGTCCAGGAGCATCTTATTTGGCTTCTGCCAAATTACAAGCCTGAGCAATGAGACCGGTTTGTGTTCATCTGACATGGCCCTTAGGAAAACATTCAGGTCTAAGATGTCATGTCTGATCCCTTGAAACACCTAGTCTGTTAGCTGCATCAGGACAGCCACTGCTTTGAAAAAACAGTCTAAAAACACTGCAGAAACCTTCAACCTTGCAGCAATCAAGCTAGCAAGCAAACACAATAAAAAATCTGGGTTGTCTGAGGCAGTTTTTGTGTCTGAGCAGGGATATCCGGGGGCCGGCTAAAATACTGGCTACACCTGTTCAGCCTCTTTCACGTCTTCAGCAGCCCAGAACAAAGCTGACTGCAGCAAAAGCCACCAAAGTATCAGGTTGCACTCCAAGGACTGTATGCTTCAAACCCATGTGATCCAAGCTTCTTTCCAGCCCCCTTGCCTTGGCTTAGATGAGGGTATCTTGGAAGCCCAGCTGGTGAAGGGTGGATGTGTGTGAAGGGCTTCCTGTAAGAAAGGATGACTGAGAAAGATGGGAATGCTGTCTAGAAGGGTGAGCGGGATCAAGTCTTTCTAGCTAGTATTGCTCTACTGATCTGAATGAATGGGGGAAAGAGACCATTAATTTGTCCTCAGAATAGCTGCTCTACCACCAATTTTGGAGCATGAGCAAATCCTTTCACTCAGTGAACCTCAGCTTCCCCTATTTTTAAAATGAAAGGGTCTTGCTAGGTGTTGGCCATTCTGTCAGTTCTAGATAAGACATTTGGGTATACTTGGGCGGGACTAACCTGTCAATTACATACAGTGGAAATTCTTTCTGGCAAAAAGGGATAATCACAGAGCTGAGTCTGTCCTAAAGAATCTGAAATTGGATGTAGGGTTTTCAATTGTGTTCTTACCCACTTGGCATGCCATCTGGCACACTGCCCAGCTGGCCTGCAGTCCCTCTTTGGGCCAGTCCACTTCCCACATGATGGCCAGGTAGCTTTCCCAAGCACAAATGAGGGTCTGTTGCTTTATTTACTCCAAAGCAGGAGAGCACTCCACTGCTTCAGCTAAAATCCCAGCACATGGGAACCAGGTCCCTCCTGGTCTGTCTCCAACCCCCCATTTTCCCAGACTTGCCCTGCCAAGTGTCTCGCAGACCCTGCACAAGGCCTGCTGAACCTTTTGTTTCTCAAAGAGCACACCTGCTGCCTTTGTGAAGGATGTCCCCTCCGTCTGGTCTAGTTGTTCAGAGAACTCATTCCATAAGAACTAGTGCAAATATTGTGACGCTAACCTCTGGGGAGCTTCCTCAGTACTTTGTTCTTACATCCAAATGGCAACTACAAGGCCCATGTCATTCTCTATGTAAATAAGGAGGTAGAAACTACATTCTAGTCAACTTTGTGCCTAACAGACCCAGGTGCTATGGATGCGATTCAAGAAACACAATTGGAAATGGCAATCCAAAGATAACTGGGCCACTATAGGTATGAACTGAGGCCTCAGCCTGCAGCTTCCCATACTCAACTGACTTAAAACATCAAAAAAAAAAAAATTTTTTTTCAGAAGGTCAAAAGTAAAATACTGTAGCTGAAGACATACTTAAATAATTGTTTTAAAACAACCCTAGAGGAAAACCTGATCTAGACAGTTCATAATGCTCTTCTGCAGAAGAAAAATCAAGTGCTATGTCCCAATGTACCTCCAACCGTGGTTATAAAATGCTAACAAGGAGTAAAATCCAGCCCCCTCCACCTTATTAATATGTAAAAAGACTGAAGTCACATCTGTGCAAGGATCTATTTTTAGTGGACCCTACATACTAAAATCCTAGCCTTGATCTCTTAAACTATCAAGCCTACCATAAATGTTTGATGACGAACAAGCCCATAAAAAGAAAATGCATAAAATGAGTAGAGGGAGCCAATGTGTGCTCTGCCTCTTAATTACCGGTGGCTTCTGCTACAATCCTGCTCCAGGCTGGGTAAAAGCATCGAAACACATCAATAATCAGGTGGGGGTGGCTGGGTGTGGACACTGCAAACAAATACATCACACTATACTGTTATTTATGCTTTGGAAGCCAGATAGAAATGGAGGAAAGAGTAGAATCATACCCACAAAGAGCAGGGAGGAGAGCAACTAAAAAAGGAAAAATTAGGAGATAAATAAAAGCATTCAGGACACAAAAGATAATGTAGAACAGTCTGGTTTTATTACTTTTAAGTAATAAAGAGCCTTTTCCTTGCTTTTTCTCTTTTTTCCCTTTTTTGCTTTTCTTTTTTTTTTTTTCCTTTTTTACAACATACATTAAGTCGTGAATCAGATGTTAGGGGATGTGGAGATGGAAGGAAAATTGGTGACATCACAATATTTTTACAACTTTACAACAAATATAAATCTGAGTTTGTTGCATCTACCAGTGTCTAGCAAGGGTGGAAAGCAAAGGCACACTCGGGCTTATGGACCCTCCCCTCACACACAGTGGGGAAAAAAAATGGGGAGAAATACTTAAATGCAGAAGACCAGCTCAATACATGTGGGCATTTTAGGGTTAACACCAGAAGTGATGCGTTGTGGGGGCGTAGGAATGTGGATGTAAGTTTTGACACAGGTCTCCTTAACAGCTGAGGCAGTGATACCCACAAACACAGGACAAGACAGCCGCTCATGGCAATGATGGGAGCTGCACTGCCAGTACTCTCGGGAGTCAAGCATGGGAAAGGAGGGGCAGGGTGATGCAGACCCATCGCCTTCCTCATTTCTGCATTTCTAAAGAAAATTCAAGGAAGAAAACAATACTTCAGTTTCTAGCAAAGACTTCAGGGTTTCAGGGGACAGAGTTCACAGGATGTGAACATGGGTTCCATTACAAAAGCCAAAAAAAAAAAAAAAAAGTCAAAACAACGACAAAAATCTACCCTAAACAACAGCAAAACTGCAATGGGCTTTTGGAACAAAGGCTCTCACTCACCCTCAGCTAAGAACTCAGGTCTGAAGGCAACCACACTGATTACGGAGGCTCCACTTTTTCACTACACAACTTGAAACTGTCATTGCCAGCCTTTTTTTGAATTGTTTTTAAAGGCAAAACAACCCAGAAGATCCAACTGGAAATAAAAACAGACAAAAGAGACCACCAAATGTACTGTTTAACTGTTTTAAAATACCCAACAACACTGCTCATGGTTTACAGTATGTGGACAGCTCCTTTGTTCATGATAGAGTAAACAAAAGTCCCTTTTGTGTGCTTGAGCAAATGAAAACCAAGGGGAGAAATACACACACACCACCTCCCATCCCCTAAAAACAATAACAACAAAAGGGTAAAAAAATAAAAAATAAAATAAAAAATCCTTTGCCCCAGTCAATGTTTTTGCAGCATCCATTGTGGTCGGCCTTGTACTTGGAGTTACTCATTAATCACAGCAGGGACCAGCCTGCCTGCATCTATTTCCATTTCAGTTCTTTGTGTGCACGGCACATGTGTGCCGTGCACATGGCTTGGGGACTCCTCCCAGGTGTCTGCCCAACCACACACAACATGTTCTCTAGCCAGTGGACACAGCAGAAAAGAATACTGGGACGTTAGTCCCTTTTCTGCTGGCCAATAAGGATATCACCATATTGAAATAATCTAAGGGAAGCAGGGAGCTCTGGAGGAAGAAAGGATTTGCTCCCCACAACACTGGGGTCCATGCTTGTAGCACAGCCAGAGGGTGGTTCAAGTTGGCACAACTAGAAGGCAGTGTGAATCGGAGGGTGTGGTGCCGCCCAGCGTTCCCAGGCCGTGGCATGACAATTGTCACCACTGCATTCTTCCATCTGCTTGACTCTAATCTTCCAGAGGACTGGAGGAGGGGTGGGGGGAAGGGAGGGTTAAATAAATATCTGCACTTATTTCAAAAGGGGGAAAAGTTGATCATAACGACAGTTTACAAGTGTACACAACTCAAGGTGTAAGGCACAAATTTACATGTGGAAAACAGGTTATTCACAGATGTAACCCCACAAAAAACCCGTGTGATCAAATCATTAATTTATGCAAGGTAGCAGCCAGCATATTAATTACTTCACACCATTTGTGGATTTTGTTTGCTGTCTCACATGCAAGGTGAAATGAGATGGCGTATTGCAAGCTGGTGCCTTCACAGAAAGTCGGGACCACGGACAAAGCCATGTTGGCACCAATGGGATATGATGTGCCATTCTAAAAGCTTCTCTCCTGATTGCTTTAGAAATTAGGATCTGGAAGGCCTTTGACATGAATTAATTTTTTTGTATGTTTATAGGTCAGCGACCTAACCAGCAAATGAACTGATAGATTTAAATAAATATTCCCCTCCTAACTTTTTCCTTCAGCTACAGACCAGACAGTCAAAAACACAAAGCTCAGAATTCCAGCTCCAACTTATTTACTCAGTGAATTTATTGTAAAAATAAAGAAACTCAATTATTCCAGTTAATGGATTTCACGTTAAATGTTTAACTTTCAATGGGCTTTCTGAAGAGCTGTTCGTAGGATGATATTTGGAAGAGTCCTTTCCTTAAGGAAAAAAAGGGTGAACAATAAATAAAGAGTTACTTGCGTTAACGGTCACGTTATTTCATTAAAAGAGAGAAGGAGCAGAAATCTATGACATAGTTGCCCAACATGGCATTTATCTGCTGTAACAGAAAGCTGTAACACTGGCGGGCATTTCACAGTATTTGCGCATAGTAAACTTCTGCCATTGTTAAAGTCTGAGTTAGAATTATCAATGAATTCTTTTTTTTTTTTTGTCTTTTTAAATTTTCATGATTTAAAAAAATGTATTTGTGTTTTGCAGGCTGGAACGCTAAACCAGTGTGGCCACGTCCCGTGCAGTTATGGACGAAATGTTTCAGTTTCTGTTCACCTCTATGCATGTGTGTGTGTGTGTGTGTGTGTGTGTGTGTGTGCATGTGTGTGTGTATGGGGGATGGGGTGGGTATGTGCTTTTGGCTCATGTTTGTGATGATAACCGAAGTCTTTTGTGGGTCCCACCTGTGGTAGGGTGTGGAGGAGAGTGAAGGAAGAGAATGGAGGTGAGTCCCCGCTGTTGCAAGCCTTCACCAAACCACGCGGCCCAATTTTCGTGAGTACCCCTGTGTCCCGGAGAGGAGGACCCCCAGCGTCCTCGGCTCTGCCGCGGGCCATCTTGGTCTGGTGGGTACTCGAGGCAGTTGAGAACCTTGCTGAGCTGAGCGGGCACCTGGCCTTGCCTGCTGGTTCGACACCTGACCCCCTCCCCCGGGATTATGTACACGCATCATTGGGCTTCATGGATGTGGAAAGGGGAGCAAAGGAAGGTTTGGGGGGCACATCCGGCTTTAGCGAGGGTGTGCGCTTCAGCCCTGACCTGGTCAGTGAGTTGTAGGCGTTGAGGCTGGGCTGCCTCGAGACAGTCACGGCCTGGCCAGATGGCTGGGAGCTGTGCACCTGGATGGAGTCCACCCTCTGCGGGGCGGGCGGTGGGTTGTCTCCCCGGCCAAAGCTCTGGTTTCTGGAGAGGTGAGAGGAATTGGAGGAGTTAGTATTGTTCCTTTTGAGAGTAGTGGCCTGGTGGCTTCTCGTGAGCGAGTTCGTAGGGTAGCTCCTCTTATAGTCAACCCCGTAGGAAGAGGAGTGGTGCATTTCCAGCCGCTTGCTCAGGCCGGTCTGAGGCAGGGAGGCTCCCGGGGGGCCCAGGGAGGCCTCCCGCTGTGGGACTTTGGGGGGCAGGCTGTCCAGGCTCTCCACAAGGTTCACCCCATGGTTGGGACTCTTGCCGCTGAGATGGTCCTTGATGGTCTTGTACTCCAGGGTGGCGGCCTGGTCCTCCAGCGCCATCTGGGCCACCTCGCTCATTTTGGGCTGGTCCACGTACTCATGCTGGTAGCCCTGCTGCGTGATGGGCAGGACCACCACGCTGGGGATGTGGCTGGGGGAGGCCCGCAGGGGCAGGTCCGTGGGAATCACAGGGGAGCCCATGGGGGGCATGTCCTTTGTGCAGGCATTGATGAGGTTCTGGTTCCTCTCCCACTCGCGGCTGCCGCGGCTGGGCTTCCGCTTCTGCTGCAGCGTTGGGGTGGACTCCGGGGTGGGCAGGGCCGTCAGGTCCAGGTGGTGCTGGTCTGCCTTAATGAGCATCTTGGCCGTGTTGCCGGGAGTGGTGAGCTTGCCGTTGTGCATGAGTGGCGTGAGGATCGCCTCTGGCTTCGGGTCTTTGGATTGGGTGTCCCCAAAGAGGCCGCTGAGCTTGGTGACGCTGCTCATGGAGCCCCGGCGCGAGTGGGTGAGCTCCTTCTCTTTTCGCTGCACCACGGCCACGTCTTTGCGCCGGTGATCGCAGACGCAGTAGACGATGATGCCCGAGAAGACGGCCCCCATGACGAAAGCCAGGATGACTGCAATGGCCAAGAGGGTGACGGGAACCAGCTGGTCGTGGCCTTTGAGGTAACTTTCCCGAATCACTCCTGCAATAGACGTGGCATATGGCGTTAAGAGATGAAAGCACATCCCGAGGCTTGTTTTTATTTGGCATTCACCCTGTTAATTAGTAACAGTAATAAGTGACAATAGCACCTCTGCATAACTTGTCTTCCAAACTCAGCCTGCCAAACATTAACTAATTAATCCTCCCCAATCCCCTCATATGCAGTATGTAAAATGAACTCCATTTGTTGCCTTCTTTGTGGTCTAACAAAGCGCTGTTCAGGACAGGTTTCTGTGGCTCACGCCTGTAATCCCAGCACTTTGGGAGGCCAAAGCGGGCAGATCACGAGGTCAGGAGCTCGAGACCAGGCTGGCCAACATGGTGAAACCCTGTCTTTACTAAAAATACAAAAATCAGCTGGTGTGGTGGCAGGTGCCTGTAATCCCAGCTACTCGGGAGGCTGAGGCAGAGAATTGCTTGAACCTGGGAGGCAGAGGTTGCAATGAGCTGAGATTGCGCCACTGCACTCCTCCCTGGGCCACAGGCTCATCTCCAAAAAACAAAAACAGTGCTGTTCACTCTCTCCAGTACCTGCACTTTCTACTGTGCTTCACTCCATGGAATATGGCAGGTTTTGGCTTTCAAAAGTTATTTATCTTTCCCTCTTTATGGCTTTTTAAGCTTCCCCTCCTAGAATTGAGATAACCACATTATCCCGAGTCTGGAGAAGAGGCAACAATTTTATGCATGTTAAACGAACAAATCACACAACACTCTAGGCTTCCAGTTGGGATCTTTTCTGACAACCTCCTTGTGGACACTGGAACTTCTGCCTGGGGAAAAATGTGTTTGCCTTTCAAGCAACTAGAGGAAAGAGTGTGTGTGTCATTTTTATTTACATTGAGAGAACATGGCTCAAGTTCACAGACTACAAACGTTTGTGCTGATTTTGCATCACCTCTCTTAAAAAAAAAAAGTGCAAACTCAATTTCAGGTAAATATGCTGAATATCTGAATGAAGCTCTCTCACTGGAACTAAAGAAGGTTTAGAAACAAGACCATCTGGGGCCCTGTAGTGGATTTGAGTAGTGTCAGGACCCATTATTGCACCTAGAGTTTACTGTCACAGTGAGATTGTTCAGCAGAACTAATCTCTTCAATTTAATAAAAATTACGTGACTACACCCATCCATAATCTTACACTACATTAACCAGGATTCAGTGTTTCTGAAGGAAGGTGCTTTCCCCATTCCTGCTTAATCAGCCACCAAGCTGAGCGACTCCAATCAAAATGCAAACACTGAAGCTTTTATTTTTTAATGCCAAGTGAGAATACACATCACAATTGTCAGATCTTAAGTGCTTGATGCAGTTGCTAAAAAATAAAATCTCAAATACCTCAATTCCTGCCTCTGGAGAGTGAAAGAACATGAATACATTAAAGGCACTGCATGGGCTGAGGAAATGTAAACATTGTTCCTATTATGGAAATGATAGCAAGACAGAAAATGTACCTTCTCTGGTCTCAGGAGACACATTTTTCATCTACTAAATCAACTCTTTCTGGAATATGTTTAATGTATTTTTCTGGCAGCTATCAGTGGCACAGAATTAGAATGAAAGGAAATAAAAATCTCTACCCCTTCCCAAACCCACAACATGCAACCCTTAAACTTCTGCTGATATGTTTTCTTTGTCACAACTGAGACCTTGAAGCTTTGTCATGGGGGTTTTTCTGCTAAAATGTTTTGATTTCTGAAGTGATGGTTTTAAAACCCAGAAACCTTAGCCTGAAAAGTACATTCTCTTTTTCTTCCCTTCCTAAGGATCCTCCTCCCTTCAATTGTGACATCATAGTTGGTTGCTGTGGAAATGATTGTCCTGTGACAAAGGATTGTGACTTCAGGTGGGAATAAGTAGGAGCAGCAAATATCTCTTGAGAAATAAAAATTCTGTGATCTAACAAATACCCACAGTAATAAAAGGCGGTCGAGGCCATTCACCATAAGGAAAGAGTATGCAAGATGGTAAGATATCAAATAATTTCCAAATGTGACACTTTTCAAATATTTCCAGATTTATCTCCATCAGCTTTGAGGGGTAGAAACTGAGAAGCAAAAAAACAGCCAGAAAATTTGGCTATAACTCACACCTTTTATGTGTAGAGCTCCCTAAACAGTGGGGTATCCTGCATTCAAATATATTTTAATACCTATTCACCAAGGAAATGTGCTAATGAAAATTTTCTTTCTTAAATTTGCATTTCCTTGTTATGCTAAAATAGCAATTGATTTTCTTTCAATTTTGATCACGTGTGGGGTTCTACTGAACATCATTTTCAACCCCCTACATATAATTGCACAAAAATGTACATCTTCGGTTAAAATGGGTTTTAATTTCCCTCACTGACTTGGTGATTTCAGTGGGACTTTAACACAGGCTAGACCCCAGTGATGGGTTGGGGGTATATTAGGTAATTTTTTCATGGCAATGAGTATTTCATGGAACCCTTCCAGGCAACCAAATTTAGGGAAACTGGATCTTCCCAGTAAATGTGTGTTATAATAGGAAGCTATCTACAAGTGACTTTGGCATTCTCCAATTTAAATTGCCCTCTCAGTTTAAAAGAACATGGAAAGAGTAAAGCTAGAGCAATTCACTGGTTTCACTGGGAAACTTACAAATTTTTCACATTTATCCATTGCTTCTTCACCTTACTTTTAGCGCCCAAATATCATTCTTCTTTCATGTCTGAAGGTCTTGGGCTATTTTGGACTCATGAAAGCTACTTATTCTTTCACTGGGAAGAACTCTTTTTTAGTGGATGATATTTGAGTTCAGGTTTTGGGTTGTTAAGTTTAGTAGGATCTGACCTTTCAGGAAATGGTATCTCAGACAGACTTTTTCCCCCCCATCTCATTTCGTTATATAAAGAGTGGCCTTAAAAATATTTTTGCATCTCTTCATCTATCCATGGGGAGGTAGAGGGCTTTCCTCATCTGCTTGAGCAAATTCAGAAACATCCAAAGATAGAAATAGATCAGAGAGTAAGTTAAAAGTGCAGTTGAGGAAGATAAGGTAAATGTTATTTTTGGAAATGTCTTTCCAAAGCTTTCTGCTTATATATGAAAAAGGCCAAAGAAGCATTCAGAGACATGATCAAATCAACTTTGTGGTATGGCCATTGTGAAGGCTTGGAAATAGCAGACTTGTCAGGGGTGGTGATATAAGCAGCTAGAGAAGATCTCAATGAGCTTGGAGTTGCAGGCTCCCACTTACTGGCTGGGCAACCTTTTGGCAAGTGACTTAACATCTCTGGGCCTCAGTTTTTTTCATCTGTAGAATGAGGGGAACACATTTAATCTTACTACCTTACTGGGTTGTTACAAGAGTCAAAGGAAATAAAAAATAGGAAAGAGCTTAAATGCTTATTTTGCTGGACAAATCTAAAGCTCGAAAGGAGCCACAAAGAAGAGGTGGGTTAGTGGTTCACAGAGGGCTTCTGAGCGATAATCGCAGCTGCTCCATTGGATTCCATTTGCTATTGGTCTCCCATGGGAGAGGAGTAGACCTGTGCTTCCAGGTCCAAACTTTGTGCATCTAAATGCAGCTAAAAGGTGACATGAGATGTTAAAGCTATGTAAGGGAACACATACTGTTTCAGGATGCCTGTAGTTACTGAATTTGGAAATAATTAAAACAACAGAAGTGGAAAATGTTGGCAGTTATAGTTGGAGTCTCAGTGGAGTACCAATCCTACAGTCACCTCTTTGAGGGCAAGTGCCATATTTTATCTGCATTTGTAACCCTTGCCATCCACAGAGCTCTTAGTTGGGTAACTCAATAAATGATTGCTGAATAAATGGGTTTTCAATACACTGTAAAGCTATTTTTAAATGAACCTCTAAACTTGGGAGGTCATCTTTAGAGTGACTATCCCCTTGCTTTTGAAGTCATGGAAATAAATTCTATCTCTAATCATATAAAATAATTTTAATAGTAGCATCTATCAGACAAATAAAAATAAATCTATAATGGTGCTCAGTATTTGCTCAAAACAATAAGAAGAGAAACTATTTCAAAAATGAAATTCATTCTGGGATAAATCCAAGAGTCAATGACAGTAAATGGGTTACTTGCAACAACTGAGTGCTCCAGTGGAACTGAATAATTAGAAAAAGAAAATGCACCTCTGCAAAGGGCAAAGGGCAAAGGCTAGAGCTGAGTATCCCTTGCTCAGATGCTGCATGAAAACCCTGGGCGAGTAGAAAAGGGTCCATGGAGGGCGGTATCTTCCCTCCCCAGGTATCCTCCCCCACTGCAGAGAGAACAATCAGAGTTGGTTTCACTACCTAGGGTCTTGAAATTCCTTCCTCTACCAACCCCCTGGGTCTTCTGCTCTCACCAATTGAAAGTGGGGCATTAGTAATGAAAACAGTATTTGAAAAGTCCTTTGCATTGATTCATTAACCACCAGCTATTTCTCACCAGTCATAAGGTGCTAAATGGTTATTCTTTCCACCTTCCTATTGCAGGAAGCAAGGCACACACTGGCTTAGAGAGTTCTCTGAAATCATGTCTGAAATAGGCAGAACTGAGAAAGAATAGAATCTCAACTGTTGGTTTCTTTCTTTCTTTCTTTTTTTTTTTCCTGAGATGAGAGAGTTTTCAGATGCTGGAGGAAGGCCTCAGAGAGGCAGTTGGAAGTTCTTTAGAGTTCAAAGTAATGAAAAGATTATGAAGGACCCAGCTCCCAGGCCCTGCAACATGCGATTCAAAATAAGAACAATTGTAAACTGTAAACTAAGAGGAAGCACGATACAATTCTGACTTTTCCTATGATGAGTATGTTAATAAATTTTGAAATATCAAACACTATGTTCCTTATTTTAAAAAATGTTTTCTAGTAGCCCTGCTCACGGATACTATTCTGTACACAGGGAACCTAGCACCAGGCTCTGAGACAGTTTGCTTTAGAAATGATGTTTTCCCCTACCTTAGGCTTGGGTTGGGTCTTTATTATCTCTCTCCTGGTATAACAAGGTTTTGGCTCCAAGCATCTCTGTGGCTGCCTTCAGCAAATATTAACCAAGCACTGCACTAGCTGTCGGGGAAGGACAACGGTGAATGAGGCATAGCCAGCAGGGGAGGAGGCAGATGCCTGCACACATCTCTATCCAAAGTGTGGCTATGTCCTGAGACACATCACTTCTACTTCAACAGCGGGCAAAAGCTTTACATTGGAGGTGGCATTTGAGCTAAGCCTTAAGGATGCACAGGATTTTAGCTGGAGTGGAGAGAGCAACAAGAACTAAGACTTGGAGAAAAGGAAAGTGAAGACCATAGTCATTAACAGCAAATGGTCTAACTCCCTTCTAGTCTCTTAGGCTATAGTCATGAGCCACCCTTCCATACTCTAGCTTGCTTCATGGCTCTCACACGGCTGTTCCCTCAGCCTGGAATATCCCCACTCACTTTCCCATTTATCAGACCCTATCTTTAGGGCTCAGCTTCAATGGGGAAGCCTTCTCTGACTCCTTAGGTCAGGTAAGTTTTTCCTTCTGTGTCCCCAGAGCTCTGCATTTCCTTTATCCTAGGATCATCACTAGTGTGATACTTGTTTTTCTCACCTAGACTTAAAATTCACCACTGAATCTCAGTCAGAAAGGTGCTCAGTAAATATCTTTTAAATAAATAGTAAATGAATTCATGCATGAATGAGCACTTACAGAGAAAATGTAAGAGCAAGAGCTAAAAAC
Source organism: Plecturocebus donacophilus (assembly GCA_004027715.1). Lineage (NCBI taxonomy): Eukaryota > Metazoa > Chordata > Mammalia > Primates > Pitheciidae > Plecturocebus > Plecturocebus donacophilus. The sequence goes on from PVKP010003728.1 coordinate 42,634, forward strand.
ACTATTTGGAAGGTTGTGGACAGCCTTGAATGACTAAAAAAGAGGTTTAGAAGACTTGCCACTCATAGAAGGGAATTTCTTGGCTAATTTATCTGCAGTTTCTCTTGCCTGAGTAAGCTGACTTTCAGCTTGCTGTGTTCCACACTGAATCCATTATCGAAAAACTCTTGACCTCAAAGAGTCAGTATCTTTGCATCAAAAGCACTGCCAGTCTACCTGCATTTACTATTACTGTTTTTAAAATTAAAACTCTCAATCTTCAACTATACTTATCCCTTGCACCTTACACAAATAGCTGGGAGATGTTATCTGTCCTATCAAAATGCAAAGCAAAACAGACAAGCAAAAATACGTAAAATCAACTGCACTTATTAAGCTAAATACAAAGGAAGAGCTCTACTCACCCCCATCCCAATTACTACCCTAAATGTGTAAGACCCAGGCAGCCACTAACCTAACTCGAAATGGTTAAGTGTGCACTTTCCACTCTCACTGCCTTTCACTGGACTGCCTGTTTCTGAGCTGCTGTGATATGATGGATGTGTCTGTCTCCATAGTGAAATGATTAATAGGCATCTGTGTAAAGCGGACCCGGTGACCACAAAGACAACAAAGCATCTCTGTGTCCGTTAGAGAAATATGCAAAGGCAAAAGGAGGATGGACATTTCCTCCATCACTGAGCCAGAGAGGGTTTGTGTTGGGTCTGAGAGCTAAGAAAGATGGCAAAACACCAAGAAAAGCCCTGGAGTAGGATCCCCTAAAAATAGATTCTTGATTCTGCTTTATAGTAAGACAAGCCTACAATTTCCTTGAAATCCTCATAACAACTTGAGTGAATGGAATCTAACAGCCCAATTTTTCCTTGTTTGCAAATCTTATTGCAACAAAATGCCAGGCTCATGGTCCTGCAAGGCAGTATGAATGAATGAACTAATCACGAGCCAAGCATCACCCCGCTAACCACACAGGGCCCGCTGTAATCCCTATTAATTAAGAAGAGAAGAAAACAAACAGGGGAAAAACTCTAACTGGAGACAATTTATTCTCAAAGCCACACCCCAGCCAATCGAGATGACCACACTGAAAGTGAAATGGGAACTCTCTGTGGTTATCTGGGCAGGAAGCAGCCTTCTTCTTGACTTACGGCATAATGTGAACCAGATGGCTTAGGAATAAACTGACATACCAGCAGCCATGGAAATGGGCTTGGAGTCTATAACTCTAACTTTCCTTTTCCTTTAATTTAAATGTGTGTGTGTGTGTGTGTGTGTGTGTGTGTTTCCTGGCAGGCTACAGATTAGGTACCAGGAGAAGCCATGGTCTTCAAGATATATAAAGTTAATGACTGACCATGCCAAAGCAGAGGTAGCTTCCTGGCCTGCCTGTTTAATATCCTCAATTCAGAAGCTATTTTAAAACTCACATATTGAAATAATGCTTGCTGTGGTTGACTGTAGATGAACCCACTTCCACTTCCATCACCTTTAAAAGTGAAGCATTTTTTTTGTTGTTGGGATGTCATCACAGGAATAGAAGAGAGACTGAGCCTGGAACTCATTCGATTTCATTTTTTTCGAGAAGAAACAGCTTCACTTTTCCCTGTGTGCTGTGAACGCTCAGTTCACTGTTCCTCCGCTGCTCTACTGCTTTAGGAATGGCATTGCCAATGCGAGTGCTACACCCACAGCACGGACTGATGTCTAGACTGAGAGTCATGATAAGATAATTTTTAAAAGCCATGCCCTGGAATGTTGGTTTGTGGTTTCATGTGTTAGAACTGGTACTGTCCCTGTAAAGGTAATGATTCTTTTACACTGGCATAGTTTTAGTAGAATCTGCAAGGCGTATTTTCTTGCCTTTTGAAGTTTCCCTTCATAAGTTTTCTTAAATGAGACTAGAAACACAACATCTAAGTGGTTTCTAAAACCAGACAAAGCATTTCTATTTTCCAACTTCCTGGTCCCATCTTATTCCTCTGCTCTCTCACCAGGCATCAAAGACACAAAATGGGGAAGTGGACCTCCTTAAAAAATTGTGACATTCGTGTGAGTGTTTGTTTGGATTATTTGATTACTTGTTTTGATTTTTCTCTATAAAACAAAGATAAAATAAATATGAAGAAACACATCTGATTCAATACTAAATCTTCCAACTTAAATTTGTTAAAAATATAGTTCTTGGGATCTGGGTTAAAGATGAGATTGGGTGTTATTGGTTAAGAACATAAACTTTGAGCTCATAAAGACCTGGGTTTGAGTGTTGGCTCTACAAATAGCTAATGGTGTGACTTTGGGCATGTCACTAAGTCTCCAGGCTCCAGTAGTGTTGGCTATAAGATGAGCGTTGTTGGAAGGATTAAATAGGTTGAATAAATGAACACAAAGCAGTTGGCATTGTACAGAAAACATGTTAATGCTCAATAATGTAAGGACCGTGTTTCTAGAATTTTTGACAAGTTGCCTGTCTTGTATAGGGTCCAAGATAAGACTATTTTAAGGCAACACTTTGGTAGGGTTCAACTGTGTTAGCCAAAAGTATTAAAATAAGGATTTGAAGCTACAACAAAACCTTGATTAGTGAACTTGAATAAGACAGACCATCAGCCCATCAGCAATGTGGAAAGTGTCCTGAATCAGTGCCACTCAGCATTCACATCACCTGGAACTAGTCAGAGACACAAATCCTCAAGTTCTGCTCAAAGTTTCTGCATCAGAATCTCTGGGTTAGGCCCAGAAACCAGACCTCCAGATGATTCTTATGTTACCTAAAGCTTGAGAAGTGTTGCCCTGAAATGACATAAAGAATATTCCAGAAAACACATCTAAATGTTTAAAGTCCAACCTCAGACACCACTGAGGCAGTGTATGGCCAGACTTTCAAAATGATCTGTAAAATAAATAATAAATGCACTAAGTATTCCTTGGTATTCAAAGTATGTTCTATGTCTTTAATGGGTCTCATTGGCTAATTTCTTTACTGTGATTATCGTGCTCTGATAAAGAATATGAAATTGACATTGTTTTATTGGAAAGACATTCAAATTCCTACCACTTTCCCTTGGTATCTGACAAAAGCATGGCATATAGCCTAAAATACTGTGCTACTACTCCTACAAAAGAATCAGTCCAATTTACTTGCACCAAAACTGCTGAAAAATGCTTGTGGTCTCTATTTGCTCTGGCATGAAGACATGGAGGGGAATTTTTGATACTCCTCATCTCTGTAACTACAGCCATCAGATAGTGGTTGGTACCACAGATCTCATAGGTCCGAGATTCGATCAGCCCAGTCAGCCCTGCACTGGTTCTCAAGGGCAGAAGAAGCAGAGTGCTCAATGGAGCCCACCATTGGACAGAGTAGCCCCCTGTAAAGGCCTGCATCTAATATCACCTCAAAACCCACTCCTTCAACTCAACTTACAGCTATTAAGCAACATCTGAGAATGGCCGAGGAGATGCCAAAATCTTTATCCCCATCTTTGCATGACCAGACAAGAGAAAAGAAACTCACGAAGGTTCTTTTCCTTTATATTCCCAGGGTGAAAAGAGGGACTTGAGCTCATGTGTCATTTCCCAGAGTAAGGTCCTGCTTTATAATAATAAAAGATGCCTAGCAAAACAGTTCACTCAGTAGAGCTGTGTGCTTACTGATCTGCTGAGTTGAACTGAATCTGCAAATCCATAGAATTACATAAGACATTTTAAGTTACATTAAATTTCTGCTGTGTGCTTTTAAATCATGGAGTGCAAGACTCATCAGCACTTAGGGTATATTTATTACATTAACAAATGTCAGATGATTGTGTCCAGTGCTATCTATTATTTATGAATAACAAGAGGCTGTAAGACTGGAAATGACATGCTTTAATATGTCCGAAAGGTTAGGCATAATGCAGTTTGCCACCCTATAAATTTCTCGATACCATTTTCTTCCTAATAAAGCATTGTCAGTGGTTGACTATACCAAACTTTCATTATTTCTATTCAGTTCATAATGACTGCTGCTGATTTCAGTTAAAAAAAAAAGTAATTGCAGATATCTGTTTGAAAAGGAATGCATCCTTTTAAAAAATATGAAATTTAAAAATAATTGGAGTGGAAAAAATTTTATTACCCATTAAAAATGAATCTCTTTACAAAGATAGTTGTCAGGCCGCAGACTTATAAGAGCTTAAGAAATATTAATTAAGGGTGACAAACTTTCACATTGCCTATAATTGGCTTTCTGACACCAATTAAGATTCCATCTACCAAGCACCCAGTACATTTTAATATATCCAACTACATTTCAGTAGTTTACTTCAGGGTGTTTCCACAATTTAAGTGCTAAGAGATTTACATATGATGAGGTTCACATGGTTCCTTTCAGTCCCTCATAGCAGCCCATACACTTTGCAAGAGTTTATCTATTACTTGCATGACCTCTATCTCCCTGGAACCAGCAAAGGAACACAGCTTTTTTCATCCCCTTTTTTTTTTTACATGATAATGGCATGCATGATGTAGTTAGTCTGAGCAAGCCATATGTAATTTGAGGCCATTCTCATGTAAAATGTCAAGAAAAGGGAAGCTATCCTCAGGAAATTACCTGATCTCCACTGTTTTGCCCTCTGTGGACTAGTTTGTCTATGGAGCAGTGAAGTTTGCAAAGCACAACTTGTAATGAGGCTTTAAAAAAAAATCTCCATAACACTAGGCTATCAGAAAGAAAGGGTTGAGACAAAGCGAATATTATTTTCCCATTTTTCCACATAATCCAAGCTACAAATTGATTCTTCACAATTTTACTTTTAGGACAAAACAAAATCTAGATGAACATTGTGCCACTGAACCAATTAAAGAGCAAATTTTTAACTACTCCAGATGTTCTGTTAATAAGATCACACTTAACCTAGTCCCCATGGTCCTTGAAAGTTCCATTAAGCTGTCAGAAAACTTTGTCATTGTGTGTGTTTTTGTAGAAAAGATGGCAGAGAATGGAAAAAGAGACCGAGTGAAGAGGGTGGGGGTAAAGTGTCATGTCAAGTTGATGCAGCTTGAAAAAGTGGCTAGAGATTAAAGGTGAGAAGCACCTCTGGAAGGTGAATTGATTTTTTTAATACCCTAAGGTTTAAGTTGCCGTTTTAAAAGCAAAAGTTCAAGCCTCCATAATCATAATTTAAGTCCTTCATTTTTTTGAGAAAATGAATGTTAGGTTAAAAAAATAAAAGGTTAGTGGGTATCCCTAGAAAAGAAAATTCAAATACTGGTGTGCAAATTCAGGCAGGCAGGGAGATGAAACAGCTTTCTGCATGGCTGACATTTAACTTTTTTTTTTCCTTCTACCCTTTCCACAATAATCTCATCAAGACCTTAGATAAATTCAGCAAGTTGTCAAAAGGATACAAAATTAATTAGATCAAATCTACATCTATGCCTACACTACTGAAAGAACAATTACAGCCTTCCACATGGGCTTCTGGACCGTACCCACTGCACACGTTCAAACATGGAAAGCCACGTCATCCATTTGAGAGTCCAGCACCTGGCTTGCTCACAGTTATCATTTTCTCCAGTCCCTCAAAGAAAAGCCAGAGACTAGAAATAGATTCCTTTGCTCATAGGTGACCAAGAAATATTAGTATAGTAAAAATAAACAGTGGCATCCTGGATTATATTATTAATTAAGCCACTGTGCTTGGCTGCACCCCACTGTATTAACTAAACAGAGGAAGAAGCCCAAGTTTGGAGTTCAGATTGCCTGGAGTTTTACCTAGAATAGAGCTCTTAATTTGGCAAGAAGCATCTACCAGGAAAATGCCAGCGAGGTATAGTAACAGACACTTTAGATCCAAAACTGATGCTAAATTCCCTTTCCCAAACTTATTGTGTACATGTAATTAATAACCTGATATGATTAAATGACTAATTTGTTATATATTTATCATCTATCAATCTCGCTATCTTCATCTTTCCCCACTTCTACCCTGCTGTCGGTTCTTTTCTTCTCACCATCTGCCTTCCTATCCTCCACCTCCTATAGCAAAAGCCAAAGCTCCTTGGCATGGCGTTTAAGGTTCCAGGCTTCGATTTCAATCTCACTTCCCATTCCAGTCCTCCATCACGTTAGTCACCGCACACTCCTTGCCTCGTTATCATCACACTCTGTAATTTCACAGTGTGGTGTCTTGGTCATGGACTTTATTCAGCTTGGAATGCCCTTCGTCCTGTGAAATCCAACTTTTCCTTGAAGACTTTGCAAGGTCTTTCTTGTGTCCTCCACTTGGAATCAGGTGTGCCTCCTCTTAGACTCCCTTAGTGCTCTCCCTCCCCTTCTTTCCTCGACTTCCCTTACTCTTAGACTTCACTGTGCCCCAGCAGTTACGTCACCTGTGGGTATCCATCATTAAACTGTAAGCTGTCTGAACGCCAGGCTTATGTGAAATTCAAATTAGTATCTTCTGTAACACTCAGCATAAGGTTTACATATAGCACGTTTGTTCAATTTCTGTTGAATGCAGGAAAAAAGAAACAAAGGAAAGGTTGCTGTCTTGCCTTTCTTTGAGATGAAATTATTGTCACCAATATTAAACTATTATTTTTTAACGCTTTTGGAATTCCAGTTCTTCCTCTCCAAAACCATGGAAATGATAAATGAAAAAAAAAAAAAAAAAAAAAAAAAAAAAAAAAGGAGGGTGGCCATATAATTTAGGAAGAAAAAAGAAATATGTATGGTTAATATAACAGTTGCTAAAAATTTGAGGTTAAATAAAACCTAAAAGAACCATGATCCTCTTTAAGAAAAAATTGATTTCTGAGCCTTCCTTACTTGAAAGTGGCATTTGAAAGCCTGTTTTCAATAATAATCTTTAAATTACTCTTTATCACATTTCAAACACATACATAAGATTCCGTAGTCATTTTCTGAACTTAAGTATGCTAAAAATACTTTTCGTGGAATAAGCTTTTTTCTTAAACATGATCAGAATATGAGTTATTTTTGATTTCTAAGAGTTAAAGGCCAAATTTAATATAGAAATTAGATTTTATATACTCACTAAGTAATCAGTAACATCTTCTATAGAATTGCCAGGTAGCAAAAAGTGTAAGTTCTCTCAGTTAATTCAGATAAACAAACATGTTTTAGTTAAGTATGTCCTATGCGATATTTGGGATATATTTACACTAACAATTATTTAGTTTTGTTTCAGCATTAGAAGTGTTATTCAGGTGGATCTGCAATTCAAATAAACTGGGCATCCTGTATTTTGCTTAGCAACCCTGCTCTTCTCTCAAATAGTACACTTTAAATGACTCCCACAAATATTCTTTAAACCCATGCTAAACTTTTAGAGATTAAAATTGTTAATCTCTCTCTCTCTCTTTTTTTTTAGATGGAGTGCAGAGGCTCGATCTCGGCTCACTGCAACCTCCACCTCCCTGGTTCAAGCAATTCCTCTGCCTCAGCCTCCTGAGTAGCTGAGATTAAGGCAGATTAGAGTAATAAAAATGATGCTAAATCATTACTCTCTAAAAGTTAAACTGTTTAATCTCTTAAAGTTTAGAGTTATAAAAATGATGGTAAATCTTTATGGGGCAGGTATAGCACAATTTATAAATAAAAAAATACTGATGAGCTAAATATTAAGAATTGTATTTTTCATAGTCAGCAACAACAGTAGCTATACCAAATTTCTTCTGAACTTTGAAGGACACCTTTCCTCTAACCTTCAAAATCAAAAATAAGTGATCTCTAATTCAAAAGAGTTTTGGAACCATCACAATCAATTCACTATGTCTTCGTGTTCCTTGCCTCTGACCATGCACGTTCTACCTGACTCAGTTAATTTTCCCTTGTTGAGTTTAAGTGAAAACCCCTTACCCTCTCATTATTAGGAATCCCCAAGACAGAGGCCCTTTTTCTGAAGTCTCCTTGAAACTGCCTTGCTCTACTCTCACATTTAAAAACGACTACAATAGGACCATTTTCACTAATAAAAGTAATGCAAATTAGTATGAGTTCTTTTTTTTCTTGAAATAAAGCTTAGGCTTAAAAAAAAAATCTGGAGTATGCCAACACGCCCACGAAAATTTTATATATGAGTCCTTTACCAAACATCCATCATTTTCCTCGTCTTCCCTGTCAAGCGATGTGTTACTACTATAATATTGGAACTGGGGGATAGAACTGAAGGAAGGGAACTGAAAAACTGTTTCAGAGTGCTATGTCCTTGATGTGTTCAGCCAAGTTGTCTTCACTTGTCTAATATGTTTTTTTTAAAGTCTGCAAAGTGTGGTTTTGCCATTTCATAAAGAAAGCGTTGGTCATAAAGGCCTTTTGGTGTGCTTTCATGTCTACCTGTGCTCCATCTGTCTGGTGTTTGATATTTCTTGGACGGGAACTATGTCTATCTCTAACATAGCCTCTAACTCTTTATTGGCATCCAAATTGCACTACAGAGCCAGTGATAAATTCTGCTTGAGACACCTCAGAAAATGTTTTTGTTACGGTAATGTTACTGAAGAAATGGCACAGGAAATTCAGCCCAAGTTTAAGAGTCAGGAAAAGAGGAGAGGCCTATTTTTCTTCCTTTATTACTGTCATCAGGAATAATTTTCTCTGTCCATAAAATCACTTACATATGACTTGATAGGAGCCAAAAAATTACCTTCTGCATTGGGAGAACCAGGGTGCTTTAAAATCCCAAATCCATTAGGTTTTAAGCATTGGAGAGTGTTAAAATGTAAGAGTAACCAGGGGGTAGGATCTATTATTAACTATACTCACCTAAAATGAGATTTCTCAGTCTGTTAATAAAGACAGCCTGACATTGAAGACTTGAAACTCAGAATAGGTAAAGTTTGAAAAGGAGAAAAGAAGGGTCAATTGCAGGGTATTGCCAGGCCAGGGCAATGCTCTGTAGCAACAGAGTCCTTACAGATATCAGCAAAATAGATGAAAAGTGGAAAGGCTAAAGGTCAACTTTCCCTAGGCCACGATTTGAGTCATAACTAGCTGCAGACCACACTAGGGTGCTTGCTGCTGGTGTGGAGAGAAAACTTGCCAGATGCTTAACAAGCCTAGACTGGCTAATTTCTTATTAGTCTAATCCATTTTACTTTAAATTCCTATTTCATGAAACTTTCTACCCCCAAACACAAAGCTCAGTAGGTAGCAAAGAAATCAGAAGGGCACTAGATTGTATAACTGCAACACTTGGAGTGACACATGTTTTCACTTGGTTTTGCAGTGCCCAGCCAGGAGAGGGTATAGATCAAATCTCATTCGTCCAAATGTCAGAAGCAAAGTTCTTGGTAATAGTTTAATCTTTACTGGACGCCTTCAACTGCTATAGTCCAGAGTTAACCTAAACTTTGGTCATTCAACTACCAATACTACAATTTTAGTCATAACAACGAATCTCACCTACCATATTATTTACTTAGTATTTGTATATCCCTCATAACTCTTGCATTATTTACTTACTATTTTATTTAAATTACCTTTAAAACATATTTCAAATGGAAACTTTGTATCACTATCAGTAATGAAAAAAGGTGTCACTTTTCAAAGATAAAACGTAACCAGAAAAATAAAAATTAAAGCAAAACAATGTTAGTTCCAGCTAGATCCAGCTACACGACAAAGCCCCAGTGTAAACCCTATTCTCTGTTTGTCAAAAAGGGACAGTAGCAAGTTTAGGGAGTTGTTAATGAGAAAACACCAAACAGAGACTTTTTCTTTCACATAATCAAGAAGATAATGGAGAAGACTGAAAGAGCAATGAAAAGGGCATAAATTTCCACCACATGACTCAATACTCTTGAAGGCCATCATGTCCCTGCCACCTAAATCATCCCGCGTAAGGTGTTGCTCATCTCATTCGGAGGCAATACTGCTGAAGGCTACTGCGCATTTAAAGAATAAATAATTAACTATAACGAGAATTATTGATAACCTCTGTGATTTATAAAATTCCATTTAGGATTGTGGGATGTGGACAATGAATCTTACCGGAATATTATTTCCCAAACTAAAAAACTGCTTATACAAATAGCTTATACATTGATTAAAATATATTCAACATTTACTATCCATTTTAGCTTATTCACTTAATCTCTAATTTAAATTCTGTTGCTATAATATATCTTATTCTTGTCTGTAATGGGCATATTTTCTTGACTAAATGTAATCATGTGATAATATCTCACTTTAAGGATTTCCCAAAAGATATAAGCATACTACAACTCTGGCATTTCCAATCCAATGGGAACTGCTCTATATTTACTATTTTGTCTGTTTTCTGAGAACTCACAAGAACTCTGTCAAATAAAGTCTGAAGTTGGGGATTGTTCTCTGTCCAGGATTTATTTTTGTGTCCTCATAGCAGTGGTCAGCATTTACATTTATAGGTACGCTACACAGCTCTCTTGGCAGCTCGGGACATGGCTAATTTACTTACATATTTCACAGACTTCTTGGAAATCAGCTTTAAAGTATTGTTACTTTTGGTAAGGAATAAGAGGCCTGAGAATGGCTATTTATTCTCAGTATTGTTTAACCTAAAAAAAGGAAGCTCTTATTTCTTTTGCTGTGGGAAGTGGTGGTGGGGAATAAGCCAGATCTAAAAATAAACTGGATTTTTTTTTCTTATTTATGTGTAATTAGAGGCCCTTTGTAACCACCCATTACCACCTCAATAGTTATAGGAGGAATAAATAATATGTATTTTTTAATGTGGCAAAACCAAGAAAGAAGTAGTCAGGGCTGCATCTCATTTATCGACTTGGTGATTAAAGGGCTTGCTCTAGAGGCTCCAGACATCTAGGGACCCAGAGATAAAACAGAGCAGTTGGCTGTGTTTTCACTAATGAATCCAGGGCTTGAAAGATATCAGGCAATTTTAAAGAAAAGCAGCAAGTACAAGAGACATTAGACGAGGCCAGTGGGGTAATGAAGGGCAAGGCCAGCTACTGAGAGAGCAAATTACTTCACTTTCTATGATAATCCTCCCGCGTACTGTGCAAGTCTCTTCTCACGCTTTGTTAGTATGACTGTATATACATACAGCATCGGAATGCTACTCACAGTTAGAAGGAAAGAGCCTTGGAACATTCCACAGAGGGGCAGAGGGCTTGGGTCTGTTATTTTGAAAGGGGGAGGCTAAGAACAATGGTAGCAGAAGGGGGTTAGGCTGCAAGCTGCGGAAGGGTGTTTCGACAGAATGTGAGGGACGCACAGGATTAAATCAAGACGAAAGACATAGCAAGGAAAGGAAAGAAAAATGCAGCAAACATACTCTGGAAATGGAGAATTGTTTGGAGGATGAAGTGGGCAATGAATGAGACCAGCTCACTGGCAGTCAGCATATCTGCAGAGGAGAGCCATGGGCTTGCCTTGCTCACTGGCCTTTTACCAGTGGCCAAAATAAAACGGGCACTGGATACTTGACTCCTCAGTGAGCTGGTCAGTGGGTACATTTTCTGCTTAGTGGGGAAATGTGATGTATTTTAGAAACAATTCCAGAGTATATTTAGCTCCTAAAGCTGGGGCATACAAATGTCACATTCTCATGAGACAATTGACCCAGTAGAAAGAGCACCCATCACAGGCCCTTAAAAAACCCATGAAACTCTTGCATCCCAGGAGATGCTGCATACACGGATGTGACATCATTAAGGCACTGACACCAGGGAATGAAAAGAAGCGAGGGCATCACAGATTGGTTCAAGTTAAGGGACGCCATGGTGAGTCAGAAAAGGAACAAGACTTTTCCAACAGAATAACGTCATCACCAAGTCATACACAGTGCTTGGCAAAACGAAACAAAAGTCGAAAATAAATCATGAACATTAAACAAAAAATAATTTGGAGCAACATGGAAATCGAAATCATAAAAACTATGATAAAAGGAACATTAAGCTACATCTTTTGTTTAAAATTTCTGCACAACAACTCATTGGCATTGCCCCATCAAACATACAACTGATCGTAAAAAAACAAACTCGAATTTGACAGGACAAGGCAAGGAGTTACTAGCACAAGAACAGTGATCATGTTAAACACCCGTGCAATCACCTCTGCCACCATTGTTTGACAATATGTAGACGGCTTCCAGCTTTGTCAATATAATAAGACCCAAGAGAATGAACAATGCCGAATTTTAAAATGATCTGTCAAAGTGTTAATTGGACTCGTTGAGAACCTCCATTCCTTGGGGGCAGTTAACGATTAGAGAAAATTCACGCTACCCCTCTCAGTGAAGTGAAAAGAAAATTACTGCAACCAACAGCTAGATATTTCGTTGGTATATTTAATGCTTTACTGGGAAGGCTGTTTGTTTTGTTTTGTTTCAGAAAATCACAGTGGGCAAAACCACTTAGATTTCTACTAAGTTTTCTCTTCTTGAGAACACAGTCAGGGCTAGCACGTCTGAGCTCAGGAGCCACACATAACAAATAATGGCATATGCTAAGGCTTGTAACCTGTCAGGACAGTTTCTCTTCTATCGGGAGCTTTCTTGGGATGAAAGAGCAAGGAATCCCTCGCTGAAACTGAAAGAGGCTGATGAGAAAGCAGCTTAAAAAAAAAAGATTTAGCTGTGAGTGACGGCTCAAGCCTGTAACCCCAGCACTTTGGGAGGCTGAGGCGGGTGGATCAACTGAGGTCAGGAGTTCAAGACCAGCCTGGGCAACATGGGAAAACCCCGTCTCTACTTGAAACAAAATACAAAACAACCAAAAATTAGCTGGACATGGCGGCGAGCACCTGTAATCCCAGCTACTTGGGAGGCTGAGGCAGAAGAATCGCTTGAACCTGGGAGGCAGAGGTGCAGAGGTTGCCACCCACCACTGCACTCCAGCCCAGGCAACAGAGCTAAAAAAAAAAAAAAACAAAATGGAGGCAGGGCATATTACTAAGGGGAAGGAGAAGTCTATAGAAGAAAATAGAATCAGTTAAGAGGACATGCTCAAGAACAAGACAAAAGGGGCTCCGTCCTTACATTTTCACTTGGCAAATAGAGCAGCTGAGAGCCCAGCACTCTCAGGAGATGAGAAGCAAAAAAGCAGATGAAAATGTAGTCTGAGAGTCTGCCCAGAAAACATTCTCTAAAATCGAAGATGGAAATATGTATGTAGAATGCTCTGGGGGAGGGCACGGTAGCCACTGTCTCCTAAGGGTCACGGAGGCTGCTCTGCCCTCAAAGCTCAAACTCCCGCTTGGATGAAACTCTTGAAAACATATAGAAGTAAACAATTCTGAATGGGGGGAAACAGCTCAGCAACATAACTGGGCTTTTCAGTCTCTGATTTACAAGACTGTTTTTTGGACAAGTAAAGGCCTCTTTGGTTGCAGCTGCAACTAAAGTAGGATGTGTTACCAGAAGCAGCAAATGGCAAGAAAAGAGATGACATTTCCTGTCTGCAGTTAAGCAAAGAAAGCAAAGGAGAATTCAGGACAGTTCACAGTAGAGTCCCTTTCATTTAGTGTGGCTTCCTTTCCGTTTTAAATGCATAGCAATTCTGCTTGATTAAATAACATATTTTTGTCTTAGCTACTGTCCTCTAAGGGCAACTACAGTACGTCTGAGGACCATGGCCCTATTCAAATTCAGCACCATGCAAGAGTGAGACGCTACCGGCCAGAAAAGACTTTGCCCGGCTATTTCTCAATTCACTAATTAACAGGGCCCTTACTTCAACTGCATGCACTTGCCAAAGCCTGAACTGCATTCCATCACATTATGGTGGGAAAAGAAGATCCAAAAATCACAGAATGAGACCAAGGGGAGTGGCAAGGGATGTCAGAAGCCAGCATCTGCTTCGGGCCAAGCCACACCTTTTTGGGTAGAAGAAACTCAGAGGATCTGTTATTTGTTTTGTGTGGTTTTTCCTTAGCCAGAGAATACTTTAGGATCAAACCTCACATAGAGGATGAGGCTGCAGACTTTTTTGAGAAGCTTTCAATCATAGTGCATTGGAAGTTCTTTAAATGCTGCTAAAATTCAGCTGGAAGCAGTTACACAGTCCTCCCCACTTTTCCCTCCCTCTCCCCCGAGAGGAAGAGGCACTTCCAAGGCCTTACCCTTCTTGTCTTGGTGATTATGGGAAGACACTGCCCCCAAAGGGTCTGTGCTGTCAGGTGAGTCAAGCAGATGCTTCCAGTCCAGCATTCCTTCCCTAGACTCATACCCCTCTTGAGCCGTCGAATCTGATGTGGTTGTGCTGGGCAAGAGGGAACTGGAGTGCCCTGTTTTCATCACAAATACAGTTAGGAAAACATTACCGGAGAGATCCACATTCCCTTTGCTCAGAGGCCCAGGTGGGACACCCAAGCTGGCTATAAGACTGAGAGGAGATCGCCCTAGAAATGACATGGCTTAGTGGTGGTTGGTGAGGAGGAGTGGTGTGCTCAGCAGAAAACCCCCTGAACTTGTAGTTAGAAAACGAAGGACCAGATCCTATCTCTGACACTTACTGGGTGGGCCTCGGGGAATCACTTAACCTCTTCCTGTGCACCAGTGGGTTTATGACACCCTTCAGTATTGGGAGAATAGTGACACAATGGTGAAAGCATCTTGCACAGTGTCTGACACATAGTAGGTGCTCAAGAAATGCCGGTGTTCTTCTTTGATATTCCCATGGCAGCATGAAACACAGAAAGTGTCCACTCCGGTAATCACGTCTGTGACCAATGGGGCAGGTTTCTGGTAGTGAGTAAGTCTTGTCCCCATCACAAGTGACTCAGTTACTCTGAGCCCTTCCCATGGAGGTTCTACAGTGTGTCGAGTCTTCAGGTTCAACTCAACTTCACTTTATGGGATTAACTGCTTTCCAAAGGGATCTATTCCCACTGTCGTTGTATTGGAATGAAGGCTTCAACTGCTACATGCTATTATGGCTGTGCCTTTTGTGTCTTATTCCAATAAAAATAGTTTCCATTTTTGAGGCTGCATTGACTAAAGTGATTCAAATTAGAAAAAAATAGATTTCAGAGGTTCAGATAAGCCACCACAGGATAATACCAGAAAAATGGCTAGGTTGAGAGTTTACAGCAGAAACTCTAGCCATTTCCTGTGAATTCGTTCATAAAGTCTCCCTCCATCATTCCATAAGGTTAAATACAGATTGTATCAGGTGCTTTGATCCAAGCTGACACAATGATTTAAAGAAGCCCTACTCCCTGCTTTTTCTGGTAGAAATAAAATATGATCTCCCTGTGATTTTCAACTGTAGTTTTTGGCTTATTAAACCATCTTACATAGAGCAACCTCTTGCACAATTTTTAAAAAGACATGAGGGCAACTACTGTTCATATGTAATTGGTGCCTTTGGTGGAAAGTAGGGCAGACTCACATAACTCCAAAGCCTTCAGCCTTGAAGTGTGATCACCATGCACATGATAAGATACTGGCCTCCAGAAAGACAGGTTATAAGAGGAAGTACAGCGTATCCTTCTTCTTTTTTACAATTATTATTGGAAGTTGGATTTCCCCTCCAAGAGGCTGTAATGTTGCAAATTACGGACAAAACATACATAGCAAACATAGCTTTTTATCTTCCTAAAACTCTGCTTAACAGGAAAAAGCAAGGCAAGTGGCTCAGCCATGCTATAGAGACTTCTATGGAGCCACCACACTTAAATGCTGCCCCAGAGCTTTGGTAACACTGAAGAGGTCCCTTTCTGTCTGGTACTTGTTTGGCTCTCACTCAGCTTCAAACGTCCAATTTGTTGAAAACAGTGCTTCGTATCCAGCTGCTAAAAGCATGTTAATTTAAAATTCAAGGAATGCTTTATTCTAGACTTTTTGTTTTTACATTTCTGAGTTTCACATCTCATGTCATGATACAGATAAGAGAACAGGGGCAGGAAAAGCAGCCTGAGAAATGGAAATATAGAAGTTCTCCTTTATTTCCTTTCTGCTTACATTGAAGTCTAAAATATAACTTTTTTTCCCATTCCTGAATTCAAGACTACTCTAACAAAATACATGGTCAGCCTAAGAGAAAATTCAGTGCCCAGCATAAGCAAACAATTAGAAATAGCTTTGTAGGGAATTAGAAAGAGAAAGTGGGGAAGAATAAAAAATACCTCCCCTCCAAGTAGCAAGATTTCTTTTACCTGAATTGATATGCATTTTGAGCACTTTCAATTTAACAGTGTTCAAGGGGCAATTTTATGG
Source organism: Plecturocebus donacophilus (assembly GCA_004027715.1). NCBI lineage: Eukaryota > Metazoa > Chordata > Mammalia > Primates > Pitheciidae > Plecturocebus > Plecturocebus donacophilus. The sequence continues at coordinate 58,797 of PVKP010003728.1, forward strand.
TAATGCCATAAGTATGGTTTAGGGAGAACATTTCTTAATACGGTAATCTAGGGGAAATATATGCCTAAGGGACACATTCTCTGTAGAAAGATTTCCTGGACCATATGCTGCAAATACATGGAAAACTCATTGGTAATGGAAAGCTATGGCTATGAGAGGAAATTAATGTGGCCCAGATGGTAGTTAGGTAGGAAAATGTTTTACGCAAATGTGAGAAATCAGTCTCTTCTTCCTATCACTGAAGTGTTAGTCTAATACCCACCATATCTCGATTTTCTATATGTAAATCTAGAGAAACCATGCATCTGATTTGCTCGAAAGGAAAAAACTGAGCAGCATGAGATTTGTAATCTTTTAAACTTATGCTTGAGGATAGGAAACATGTGCCAGTGGTGAATTAAACAGAGAAAGCAATACCTGATTCTAAAAAATTTGAGAACTGCCATGTAAAAGCACCATTAAGCAGCAGTCCTCGATTTGAACAAAGATGTGTTATAACCTCTCCAAGCTTAAAAAAAATTACAAGGAAATCACTTATATTCCTTATTCTAATCTGATTTTGAAGGTTATATTATTTTTGAACATTCCCTAAGAGACTTTGCAACCAAAATAATGCTACGAAATAGGCAAACATTTGTGGATGTGATATCACATGTCAATAGATTTGGAATCTATAATTTTGTCTTGTCAGTCCAATAAGAATGGTCACATTTTAATTCAATAGAGCTTATACCGTATCATTCTCAAAAAATACAAATAAATAGGTACATTTTGAAAGTTAACTTTAACGCATCATATTGTTTCTCTATATCTACAAGTCATTGTGATTCCAGAGGTTAGAGACCCTTCATACTACTAGAACCTATTAACAATGTTTGTAGACAATTAGACGCAAAACAGAGACACTAAATCAATACAAGAGAGGAAGAGAGAAGGAAAATAATCAGGGCCCAATTCACTAAAAGGGGTTCTTGCATATGTAACTTGTGTGGCACAGAGCTTCTGACCAGCAGAAAGTCTCCATTATTTATTGAAGTGATCCCTTTTCCTGAGTTGGGCAGTTCTGGTTTTGTAGTTGGATCTATGGGCCTACACTCAGCCACAGACTGTAGGACACACACAAGACACAGAAACTGTGGGGGCACTTTGTACTTTGGAGGTGGTTTCCTTGTCTATATCCATGCTCATAATAGCAGTTTGGTTCTTCTTTCGATGCTACAAATGCAGTGCCCGGTACAGTGCCTAGGACACAGTAGTCACTCAGCAAGTATTTGCTGAATGTATTAGTGAAAGCTATTCTGGGTTTATTAACTCCAAAATTAGCATCCCTTGCAATGGTTTATTTGAAAAAGTTGTCTATATTTTTGTAAGTACTGTCTGTACCAGCCCTCATTTTGATGGTCAATCTAACTGCTTCACACTGAATAGATTTAACTTGAAATAGATAGGATTATTAGCTGAAAGGAAAATTCCAACTCTTCTTTAGTTTCCTCAAGACCTGAAAATGAGTGAGCATCATCCTTTAAAGTGTTAATATGGAAGAATTAATAAGTACCTTTCCTTTCGTAAAGGAAATAAGAGAGGACAGAGCTTAGGGAGTGATTTTTATATCCCATAGTTTAATTATCCTATCTATTTGAGAAACTACCTGGGAGTTAAAATTGGTCTTAGTATGACTGATGAATGCTGGGCAGGTTGCAGGTTCAATTCATTTCAAGATCTTAATTTCTCAATATCTGATAAAGACTCTTCAATTATAGGAAATGATTGCAAAGTACCATATTGGAAAACAGCAGATGCTAAGCGTGGTTTTTCTTTGAAGGCAGTCTAAACTAGATGACATTTGCCTTCCGAACAATTTTTCTTCTAGTCTTTAGTGTTCAATATTCTGGTTTGAATCATAGATGAGGGAACATTAAAGGTGCATGAATTCTGTGGGCTCATCTACTCTACACTGCCTTACTTCACAGGGGCCAGTCAGGAGAAACCAGGCACCGTTTTCCATGCCTACACAGTTCCAATGTACAAGCCAGTCTTTAAGACATTAGGAAAGGCTTTTTACGTATGCTAGTTTGACACAGGGACTGAGCGTTTACAAAGAGCTACTAAACACATTTGTAGCCATCATGAACTATTTCTTTGGATCATAAATCCGCATTGCTTTCTTTTCCTTCCTCTTTTCTTTTTCCTTTAAGAAAATATTTTTCTCCTTACCTTATTACCTATTTCTATACTTAAAGACTGTCCTGGATCTGTTGCTTGATTATAGATCTTAAGCACCCAAACTATAAAATGGCTGTGTATACATGAAACTCAGAGCTCCCATTATAATGCAGAGGCTTAAATTTGCCATCTCACAGATGTTTTTCATACAATATTTAAAAAAACACATGGATAGATTACCCTAATAAATATTTGGGGGTACCTTGAGAAACGTAAATAGAACAGCTACATTTCCACTTCTCATATAAAGAATTCAGAATATTCTGTTTATGAGCTTAGTAGCTTTGTTTAATATACTGATTGTGTGTTTCAGACCAAGAGCAATGAGAGAAATCCTGTTTGCACATCATTTCCACTGTGTCACTCTGCCTTGTCTACGTTCTGAAGAAACCGTACTGAGAATATATCTAAATCTTCATACTCTTTTTGGGCTTAAATTTCAGTGGCCAATTTCATACTATATTGGAAAGTTTTCTCTAACAAGAACCTGACCTGTGTATCCTGTATAGGCTTTCACTGGCAGAGGGTATTGTCCTGAGTGCCAGCATTTTGGGGGATGGTGCATTATATCAGCTAAAAAGCTATAGTCTATTAGTTATCAGCAGTCTTCCTTTGTCTTGGAAATACTTATGTTCGAAAGCAATTTCTTTTCCCTCAAGAACTCATTAAATGTATTCACCAAACTCCCTAGGGTTGGCATATTTCATGTTATCTGGATTAAAAATTTAGGACTCAGTCTCCCATATCAATTGTCTCACATAGGCAGAGTGATTTTTGAAGGATGGTGAAATTAATAAATAATTTTAGTGAATTGGGGCCCTAAAGTAACAAAGAATCTGGTTCATGATGTTTAGGAATGAAAACTATAAACTACTGCCAGATGAATGACTTAAAGAATTAAAAAAAATAATCCATAGACTGACCATACACTGTGTTGTAAGACATTTCATGATCTGGTAGAGGAGTTGAAATGTCTATAAAAAAATAATGAGGATAAAAAATTAATTAAAAAGAAACTTAAGATTTGAACATACTCAAAGGATTAGTGAAATAGAAATTCTCAGATAGGTTTTCACCAGTATTAAATTATGAGAGTAATATCTTCCTTACCATTCAATGCCACAAAGGAATCTGAAAGACAAAAGGGAGGAGAAGGTTACTTAATGTTTTACACTCTGCTTAGTGTGACTCACATAAGCAGGAATGAACTAATACAGAACTATGCCAATGTATGATCCCTGTTCCTAAGTGCTTTTTAATTCTTGCATGTAATGTAAGATGCTTTATACTCCGTCTGATTTCACACCTCCATATCTCTTCCACCAAGTGAATTTCCTCCAAGTCACTGCCTTTGCCAAGAGGCAGAGAAAATGCAAGAGTTGGCCGATGAAATGGTAACTGCCAATAGGTGATTTTGAGAGTTTAAACCCTACTTTATACAGAGAGACATGCATATGCATAAGTGATACCTGGACCACACTTAGAAAAAAAATACTTTTTCTTTACAGTCTCTTTTTACTTCATCCTTACAACCATGCTGTGAGGAACTGTTAAGCGTTACAGTGTTCTGAAGTCATCAGGGGTTTTAGTTTGGAAATTAAAACAAAAAACAAACCTTCATACATATTAGGAAACGTATCTAGGTGTGTGCTATGCATTGGGTTCACTCAGCCTCTGACACTGGCTCTTTGTATTTTCCTCATTTCCCTTTAAAATCCTGTTAATTTTGTACCAGTTATAATGATTGTACCAGTTATAGAAATCCTCCCTGAATACCTATGTGGGGATAGGTCTGTCTAATAGAGGTAGTTCATGCTCCAGCAGGAACACAGGAAAGGAGAATCCATGAGGAAAGGCAGGCAGGCAGAGGAGCAGCTTTACCTCCTGCCCTGAGTAAGCGAGCACCCTATGTGCCTCAGCAGGAGTAGGGTTAAAGGTCAAGGGCACACTACAAAGCATGAAGGCAGATCCAGGGGGTTGACCGCTAAGATTACTCTGGAAATAAAGAGTAAATCATGGGGCTGGGACCTGAGAACCTCCCCTATGCTACATATCGAGGCTTCCTTACGTTCTTTTGCCTGAGAGCACAGATAAGGGTGTGAGCCTACTGGTACAGTGGACATTCTATAAACACAGTAACAACCATCTTTACCTGTTTCACGTATTTTCTGATTTGATCTAAATCTACACCCCCATTTTTCTACAGATGCCACTATCACAAGTAATATACACGTGATGAAAATGGCTGATTAACGTCAGTAAACTAAATTGTTAATAAAGCACTCGTGCGCACGCACGCACACACACACACACACACACACACACACACACACAAACACATCCATCTTAAAACGTGTTTCCTTGCAAATAAAGCTATAATGCACTAAGATGATTAAGGTCCACCAATAGAACATCAAACTATTTCCCTGATACAGATGAATGCATACATGTAACATACATCTTTTGGTGATGACACTTCTCCTATGCTTACTTATTTACTCATGAATTTTGTGTGTAAAGAATTTTTGCCAATATATAACATTTGTAAATGAAAAAAAAACATATGGCAAAGATTTGGAGATAAGGCTGATGTTAGCCTTCTTTATTTGATTATAACTAATCTCTAAAAAAGATAAGGTAGAAAGTTGAATGACACTTTAGAGTTTGAAATTTCAGTACTCATGACTGAGATTCAGAGTTATATCCATGATTTTCATTACGGAATCAAGTATCAGAAGTAATATAGCTTCATTCCCTTAGGAGATATTATTTGGTGCCATTTTGAATGCAAGCTTCTTGAAATTCAGCATATGTAACATTTGAAACAGCACAAACTAGATATATTTTCCAAGAGTATGGTATTATTCTTTAAATTAGCAAAAAAAGCATTTTCAGGGGAATATTGATATTAATCAGGTCACAGGACAACTGGGCAGAAATTTGAGCAAGATCCTTTACATAAAGTTCTAACTAAAATGTTACCATTTAATAAGGAACTCTGAAATTTGCATAGTAGGCCAATTCCTATAAAAAGTTATTTTGGCCAGGTGCAATTGCTCACACCTGTAATCCTAACACTTTGGGAGGCCAAAGTGGGTGGATCACCTGAAGTCAGGAGTGTGAGACCAGCCTAGACAACATGGTGAAACCCCCTTATCTACTAAAATACAAAAATTAGCCGGGTGTGGTGGTAGGTAGGTGCCTGTAATCCTAGCTACTTGAGAGGCTGAGGCACAAGAATCGCTTGAACCCGGGAGGTGGAGGTTGCAGTGAGTGGAGACTGCGCCACTTTCAGCCTGGGCAACACGGTGAGGGAGACTTTGTCTCAAAAAAAACCAGGTTATTTTGATTTGCCTTGTACTTATGGGTTATTTCTGAAATTTTTTTCCTATCACATATGGTAATAGACACAAATCTAATTTAAAAACATAATTACTTTCTTTAGTCGATATGTTCAAGAATAAAACAGGCTCACTCAATTAAAAAGCTAGAGGACAATGATCAATCTTTTTGTTATTTGGCTAAAATTGACAGTATAAAAGCCCATTTTAAAAAACAGCAAAACTGTCATTTTGTAATGGAAATGCTGATTTAACTTACTGCTCTGCTGTAATTAATATCCTCTAGAGTGCATGTGTTCCCCTGCATTAGAATTAATGAAATAGGTGCCAGCATTTATAGTGACAACACTGACAACTGGCTTTAGAAAGCACTGCTTTCTTTATTTGATATTTACAAGATGATTTCTGTCTTTTACTAATGCGTTAGTGTCAGCTGCACTCAGTTCCACATGTGAGCTGATGTATCTAGGCCTTTCACTGAAAGCATCTTTGCCCGGAGATAAAAATGGATGAAAGACTGTACTTACTGTGACAGTCCCCCAGACCGTCTGTATTGCCACGCTCTATGTCCTGCTCAAAAGTCAGCCTTTTAAAAAAGGAAGGGCAAGAGAGACAGAAATGAATACAATAATAGGAGTCGTTATTCAGAAATGAGTCTTAAGTTTCACTAAAGAGAGTAACACAATTTGATAAATTGAGTGGCAGGTGCAAAAAAGAAACAGATAATAGCTTGAAAATTTATCTCTGAAGTTTACAGAAACGAGTCTTAGGTGACTCTCCAAAGAGAAGTCGTGGTTTAAGCAGTGAATTCAGATAATATTCAGGGAGATAATTAGTTTGCAGATTATTTATATCCTTCTTTTACTCTAATTCTCTGAGCATTTCTTAAGCATTTAAGAAGTTTAGATGTTAAAATACACTCCTCATATAAACAATATAGAAGTCTATAAATTAAAAAAAAAAGTCTTTTCCTCTCTACTCGCTTTTTCACTCCTACCCTTGCCTTTCTAAACCTTTATCTGTTTCTTTGCCTAGACCTTATCCATCTAAAAACTGGGATGACAAAGTGTTCAAAGGTCCAAGTGGGTAGTGAGGGGACAGGAGCTGGTGGTGCATTTTGTGGAGACCACTTGGCTATTTGTTCACTCACAGTCCTGCCCTAGTCCTTGGGAGTATTACTCTCATTCTCTTTTACATGCTTACGTTTCTTTCGAGTCTACTAGGTCACCACTGGGCTGTATAAGCCACATGACATTAATAAAACCAATTTTAATAAAAGCTATTTTGATTTTTAAAATAAGCATACCAGAGTCATTCTCCTTTGGGGACGCTTTGTACATATTCTCATAATATAACTGAAACTCTTATTTTGCAACTGCCTTCAGAGTTTATTTATGAGCCATATAGGAAAACTATTTTGAAAGTCACAGCTTGATCTAATAATCTGCCATGTTTGGTTTCTAATCCTTTTTGCCACGTTAAAAATCAAATTCCTCAAAAGATGACGATTTCTAATGGTAATGACAGCCAATATTCATCATACCCTGGAGCCCACTCTCCAAAGGGAGTGCCCCATGTTTTGAGCCATGCCAGCATCATTGAAATATGAATGCAAACCTTAAGGAAACTATTTTGGAGTTCTTACATTGACTTAAAAATAATTTTTAAGAAATCACTCTTATAGCCTTTGGTCACATATTGAACATAGAAAGGACATAGGTCATTTTGTAGCTCCCCTCACCACAGTTTGTGGTTCTTTCTCCTTCACCTTGAGGGTTCCCATGAAAACGTACAATGCTCTAATATTATAGCACGTCAGTATTGCTACTATTGCTACTTGCAAAGCTGTTCTAATAATATACAGTGAGTCAACCTTTTGCATTAGTCAAATTTCCAGGTCAGATTATATAGTTATCATTAGCTCTGTTTATGGGAATACGGTGGTCATCAGACATGCCGTTTGGTCTGTTTGTCTAGGTATTCTGAAGTAGGAAAGGAGGCTCAGAGCGATGTAAAGATGGTTCTGTTTCCCATTGGATCTGGGGAGGTTGAAGAAATGGCTGTGTTGAAGGAAGATCTGTGCTGCTCTAACCTCCTTGAGTTGCCACAACCCATCAAAGATGAGCATTGAATAGGTTTGTAAATGTATTTTGGATTTCACATTCACTGAAGTAAAAGCATAAAAGGAAACCTCTTAACCATTACCATCTAAGCATTTAAAGACAGAGTAACAATTTTCAACACCAAAATCACAGGCATGGTGGACTGGCCTCATCTAGCTGATCTGTTGGAGAACGGCCAAGAATTGATTGACTGCCTAACAAGTAATAGGGTCAACTGTTCTTCAGCACAGGAAAGGGTTTATTGGATGTATACACCATGCTTGCAGTACAATTGCATTGCTTAACACATGTTCTGCAATTTCTTCTCAACCCTGCACAGTCAATTACAACAGCCAGTTTTGCTATGGCTGGACAAACCACTCACTAATCTAATTGTTATCCTATTGCTCCTTTTCTCTGCTTTTCCCCCATGATGATCAAAGCAGGCACTTTCTTGTCCCTCTCTCCAGGGACTACGTGGAAGCCCACTGTGTTTCCATTCTGTGTTTTTAATCAGTCCAAAGATAATTAATCAACTGGAAATCTGCCACATGTGATGTGGTGAGGTTCTATGAAATGGGAAAGGGAAGGAGAAGGGCTGATAGTCCCGTTGCTGGAGTTTGTGTGCAGAAAGCTGCTTGGTGGTGTGTGTGAGCAGAGCAAATCTTACATCTAGAATGCACCGTGGCTGGAAGCCACTTTACCTTCTCCCACACCTCAGGCTCCTTACCTGCTGTTGGGTGACAGATGGGTGCAGGCACCACCTTCTTTTATCCACCCACAATATGGGTCTCTGGAGGCAATACAGGTTCTGCAGGAAAAGGATGACCATGAGCTACCTAGGACTGTTTTCCAGCCACTATGGACTTTCTAATTGTCAGTATGGCAAAATACATACTTTTTACACTTCCCATGTCGTTCACACCGGCCAAGGGGAACCTTTATCACACAGGTAGAGAATGCAACATACAGAGAGCTGCTTGCTCTGTCCAGCTGCATGCCCATGATCCTTTTGTCTTCGACTCCATCATAGCTGCATCTAATTTTATCAGGCAAGAGAATATCATTAATAGACTCTTCTCTTTTTCTAGGCACCACTCTCACATCCCACTTCCCAACCCATAAGGCAATCTCTTAATCTGATCTAACTGGCAGTGAAACAAACAAATCCTTATGCCCATGCACACACGTAAACACACACATATATTTGTATCTATATAAACACACATATATTGACAAGGAGAAAATAATGCTTTTTAGGTGTTAAAAACTTTTTACAAACAGCATTAAAAGGTTATCTAAAATGCCTAAAACCTAAGTCAGCCATGATTTTCTCTGAATGAAAGGGACCATAATAGCACAGCAAATAATTACTAAGAAAGAACCAAATATTCTACTTACTTTTCAGGGTTGTAAACGCTCATCTCCTCCAGGAAAAGGCTGTCATTTAGAAAACCACTGTTTCCTATCCTGGCCAAAAACTTCAAGATGATTCCCTTCTCTGATCCCAGAAAAACCACAGTGTGATTCTGATATGGCCCAGCAGCGGTGTCCACTGCAATTTTGGTCAGGCGGTATCTAAAATGACAGGACCATATTTTTTTTATCTCTTTGTTGGTCTATCATTAAAGTGTTCCCTGTTCCACTTGAAACAGCTGTGACATAGCTTTCTAGTAATAACCTCAAGAAAAATATATGCATATAAATAATGTTCTCAAGTGGTTCTGGCCCTTTATTTCCATTTGCAGAGTGTTAGTGTGGCTCCAAAGCAGAGGAAGGAGGGGTGTGTGTGTGTGCCAAGTTCCATAATAGATAGTCAAAACCACCTGAAACCACTTAGCAATAATCCCCTCCATGAACGAGGGAAGAATGATGTCTCCTTTGAAGAGGGTAAGAATTAATAAGAAATTCATTTAACCTTCAGTTTAACCTTGAAAAGCAATGACTGCCATTTCTCCATACTCTTCCTCTGAGGTACAAAGCCTTCATCAGCAAAATGTTTGATTGGAAAGCTTTTCAATTTTATGTAGAGGGGCTGAGAGAGTTGTAAAGGATGGGGAGGTGGGGTGCTAATGGCAATACTAAAAATGTAAGGAGCTGCAACCCCAATGATATCCATTTAAAGCTAAAGGTCAAGGGCATACCTAGAATAAGTCCTACCAGCAACCCTCTTTCTCTGAAATCCCTTGATCATTCAACATTCCATGGGGACCTAGTTTTCTGAAGTACCATAGCTGGAACCAGAAAACATAGACCCTCCTGCAAGTTATATACCAAAGTTTACATTTTATATGCCAGAGCTATTACCGTGCTTTAATATATTTTAATAAAGTCATAGTATAAAAATAGTGGTAAAGTTAATTAACATTTTGTTTGATGGCTACCACAATGGGATAGTATTTGGGAAAACCTGTTGAACTGTTTAAAAATAACCTCTAAATAAATACAAGGAGGAGGTTTTTAATGCTATCACAGATCTCTTAATTGGCTTTCCCTTTACTGTTGGTCACAAGTTCAGAAAATGAATACTAAAGTATGAATCCTTCACACTGGTGAATGTGGTGTCCATGCTCTGTGTGATAGCTAACAATCCAGGAGCCGTGCTCAGGTGGAATCTGCTGCAGGTTTTGTAATCATTTCCAAGCAACCAGATATCCACATCCATTCATTGGTTCTCCGTCACTGCTCCTCTATTTGGCACAGATTGGATCAATGGGCTAATCCGGAAGGAAAGCTATTTCCTTCCTCTAATTGCTAGCATGTGACTAACTAGCCTGAAAATATTGGAGCTCTTCTCCCTGGGAATGTGTGTATAAGGGTTTGGTGGCATCCAACCAACCGGCCAGCATTTCATAGCTGAATGAATGCCCAGAATAGCAGAAGACGTTTGTGGTATTTCGAAGCTTGATCCACTGATAGGTTCTGAAAGCATGAGACGAAGTTAGGAAATCCATCAGGACACGGTTTGCTTGACACCCACCTGACCATTGTTCTCAGGAACCATGGCCTGTTGAAGATGGAGGGCACTGCTTCATCCATGAGCGGGTGCGTCTTGATGAAGTTCAGGGTATCATCAGGAAACTCATTGGAGGTTGCATATTTTTCTAAGGAGGAGGAGCCGGCACAGCAACCTGGCCTAAAATGAAACAAAGGGTAAGGAGGGAGGAAGTTTATTTTGTGCCTTATGGCAAATTCTTTGAATGAACTGCTTCTCTAAGCATCTGGCTTGGAGGAGAATGTACTGCAGCCTGAGAGGAGGAAGTTGAACAATGCAGAATGCCACCAAGTACAAGATGCTGAGATTTCCTCTGAGCCGCCTCCTCGTTTCATAGAGGAGCCTCAGCCAGCACAGTTCGGCTTCAGCTGGGGGCAGCTTGGCTTCCTCCCAGAAGCACACACAAACCTCAGTCAACAGGGATGGAGCTTGAAACGTGAGTGAGTGTGGTTTGCACATATCTTGGGGATGGTTCTACTTATCCAAAAAGGCTGCTAGAGATTCTTGATGCATTTACTCTACAGAGGGAGAGAAGTAGGTTGACGTTTTCACAAATGTAGACAGCAAAGACTCTCCAAAAGTCACCAGGGCACATGCCAGCAAGACTCCATGTAACCATGTTTCATTATCTGGGGCTCACTCAGAGAACATTTGGGTTTTGTTTCTTATTGTTGTTTTTATTTTTGCTTGATTTTGGCAGGTATGAAAAGCCAATGATATCAGATTCTTTCCTGAAAGGTCATTTTCTTGTCATTGAATGACAACAGCAAAAATTTGCCACGACAAGAAATTCTATGGTTTCAGGAGTCAAGGGTCATCCCAGCAAAGTCAGATCAGGGAAACACTAAAGCCCATCTTGTCCAGACACCTAGTTTGCCTGGGTGGTGCAGGAGAGGCGACTGGACCCTCACAACACCAGCGTGAACAACTCCTATGCCCACACTGCCTCAGGCACTCACCCAGCCAGCCCCACAAAAGCATCCTGACTGCTGCAAGAGGGGCGAGGCATGCCTGTGGAAGGATGAGGGTAAACTCACTGCCATTAGTAGAAAATCGCTTGAAGTCTGTGTGCTAGTATTGGTTGAATGATACCATCTTTACTCACCAAGGAGAAAGTATGATATAAGAACCTTCTGAAACCCAATCCCTCAGGCTTAACTCCCTTTCCTGCCAACCCAGAAGGTAGTTAGCAATCCCAGGGAATGACTTAAGACTGTCTCTCTGAGGTTGCTGGGGTGTGCTTTCCATAGCTAGTCTGCTGTCCGTAAGTAACAGAGAGTATCAACGTGCCAGATATTTCAGGTGATGAAGATGGATGAACCACTCAGTGTCTCCTCTGGGTGTAAGTGGTTTATATCATCTAAGTTAGTTCATGTAAGTGTACTTGGCTAGGTATTTTGTGGGGAGGACTGCAGGTTTTGGGAGGGAGCTGAAAAAAAAATTAGTAACACATTGGGCTTCCTTCCAGAGGCACATAACTCTGGGGAAAGACAGACACCATGGGTTGTTTCTATGGAACTCGGAGTGCAGACGTTGCGATGGAGGTGTGAGTGTCTGCCACAGAGAGAGGCAGGCAAAGGGCTTAGGGGGACTTCCCTCCTGTCCCAGTTAGGATGAAGTAGTCTGTTTGGTGCAAGGACTGGAAGAGATAGGACTGAGAGGTCTCTAGGTTGACTCTGGACCATAATAATCCCATGAAAGCAATTCTAAGGCATGATTTGGGGAGAAGGACACTCCACTGTATCTGGACCCCAAACCTGGCAGACCAGAGACATCTTAGTGGTTCACTGTACCCGCTGGATTCTTCTCACCCATGGTCTGGAGTCCTAGACTCACCTCTGATCAGCTTGGTCACAAAAGCCGGGAAACACTATTTATATTTCATATTTTATTTGGGTTTAAAGACCTGGGTCTCTATAAAATTGAAAGGAAGCAGACAGAAGCAGTGGAAATCATCCCCCCAGCTATGTGAACTTGTACAATACCCTTTACCTCTCTGGGCCTCAATTTTCCCAACTATAAGCCAATGAGGCCTCAGACGGTTTCTTTCATTGTAGTATTACGTTGGATAAATAACATACATGGAGGTGAAGCCGAGGATTAGAGGAACATTGGTTTGACTATATCAGAAGGTAACTTTGGGTTCTGGTTAATGAGATGAAGGCAATCTGCTTGGCTTGCATAGAAGGCATTGGTGTACAGTCCATACGATGTTCGTTATCAGAGGTGCAAGCTTTGCCATTTCTAAAGTTTAAAATAGCTGTATGAATATCTGCACATACCTGGGCTTGGGAACTCGTTCATCGGGAACTGGTGTCCAGGTGGAATCAGGAGACTTCTGTTCCTTGAATCTCCCGGTGAAAACACTGGCAATGTCAAGCATGTCATAGGCACAGACTGCAGACCCAGGGATGCTACAACATGACATTTCAAACCAAGTGTTACTCACGCAATTGTTATGCATATAGCTGGAACAAACTCCAGAGAAACGTTCCTGTTATAGCAAGTGAAATTTAAAGTTCCTACCGGGACACTATAAATGTAAGGGATCTTAGTACATAAAGAAAAAATTTCTCTCAATCAAATTTGCAACAGTTGCCTTAAAGAATAGGCTAGTTATAGCAAGCTCACAGAGAGAAAAAAACCCTTCATGTCTACATTGCCTCTTGAACTGCTTTTATTTATAAACGAAGAATTGTTGAGCTAGTGACAGAAGTTTCATGAATTCCCTGATACTAATTATCAGCCCGTGACCCTGATGTCTCTGGAGAGCATTCTGTATCACTCATATTGGTAAAAATTAGAAACAAAAGTGCTCTCCCATTGTCCACATATGGCTTCTTTGAATTTGGTTCTTCAAGCCAACAATCTGAAGGTGTGTGAGAATATGTTTGTGGGGGGAAAAACCCACACACATTTTATGTTAGTCTCTGTACATTTAAATTTTAATCTTCCTGATTATACTTGCATAAGACTAAACAATTTAAGTCTCTAAAATGCTATCACTTTGCAAATAAAGTACTTTATAAAGTGCTAAATAATATAAATGGCCGTCAGCTCCACCTATAATTATATCCTTGCCTGGCACCCCTGGAAGGACTTAGGCTTCTTTTTTTAATCAATGATGGGAAGGAATGAATTATTCATTCATCTGGGTACACTGTTTACATTTGGACCCACATTTGTTTTTGACTATAGTTGCTCCTTGATTTTGATCAAATAAATTGCAGGCACCAGCTGGCCAAGAGTTTTAATCAGGCTTTGAGATAGTGGGTCATTACATGGCCAGAGCCTCCAGGACAAGAGACATGGGTGCCTTGCAGTGCGGCAACATCATCCAGAGAGAATGATTTTGTCTTGACTTTTGCAAATGTTGAACAGATATGAAAATAACTTCATAAATGATTAGGAGAATTTTATTCCATCTTTAATTTCATAAGAAAAGTATTGATGTGTTCTTTAAAGCAAGAAATAGGGAGAAGCTTAAAATGCTTATTTAAAATAAGGTGGCAAAATAAATTTTAAATGTATATAAATTTATACATGTATATGTGTTGTTCACAGAATTAAGTGTATAAGACTGTGATTCCCATCTGTTTTGGAATTTCAGAAACTTTGCTTTATTTATTGAATTTTGTAAGACTTTTGTCACATATTTCTTTTCTGAAAGTAACACATTTATATATAGTATTTGCCTTATATATTAGAAAAATAGGATAAATACTGATTGAAGTATTTTATGATGCACCTCATAATAACTAAAGATACCCTAAGATTTCATAATCTTCCTGAGGTTAGAATCAGTTCTGAAATCCTTTCTTCTTCCTTCCTTACATTCCTGTCTCCCTCCTTCCTTTCTTTCCTTCAAATCTTCCTTCATTCCTTTCTACCCATCTTCCATTCATTCAACATATGTTTATGGGATCCCTACTTAAGGCAGTAAGTACTCCACAAACAACACAGGGTCTTGCCCTCAGTTGGCTCACAGTTCAGTGTGGAGGCAAGTATAAGAATAATAACAAAAATAAGGAGAATTCCATTGAGCCCAGGAAGCAGAGGCTGCAGTAAGCAGAGATGGTGCCATTGCACTCATTCCAGCCTGGGCAACAGAGTGAGACTCCGTCTCAGAAAAAAAAAAGAATAATAACAAAAATAACAACAACAATATCTTCAGGACAATATGGTAAGAACAGAATATAAAAGGAATATACACAAGGTCCCATAGGCGGCGACTAGCTGATGTTTGAAGCATCCGCAGGGTTTCAGGGAGCAGTCGCTGGTCAGTTGGGCACATCTCGCAGAAAGCGATGAACGAGCAAAGCATGGCACATTCAAGGAGCAGATCTTTGCTCTGATCAGCCTGTGGCACAGGCTGCGTGGCAGAGGATTGGAGGGGATGAACTAAAGGAGGAAATCGGGCCAGACCCTGTGGGGGCTTGCGTGTCATGTCAAGGAGCTAGGGCTTTATCCTCAGGGCAAATAATGGATTTGAAACAATTTGACACGACCAAGTTTGCTTGTGTAAAGGACAAAGCAGAGAGGGATGAAACCAGAGAAAGTAAAAACAGACGGACTATAATTTATAGATGACAAGGGGTATGCATATATTTAGGTGGAAGTTAGATTACAAAACAAATATGATTTCTGAGACTGCATAAGCATGCACTAAGTAGATATTTCTTATGGGCCATTTAAGAAAATACTTTAAATGAAATCATCTATAACAGTCAAGGGCTTATTACTATATTGTAATCACAAAGTAACTCACACCCTTAAAAAAACAAGGCAAAACAAAACACAAACTAGAAATGTGCTCTTAGATTCCACCAGCCCCTGCATTTCCATGTGCCAAGACAGTATACTTTTTCAAAATTCTAGAGAGATAGATTCTGATGTATGAGCAATCAAAGCCTGGATTTTTAAATACCGTTTCTATCCTCAAGTCTAAAAGTCGCTACAGATGTTTAAAGCTTACTTAAATCTAACTGAGTATTTCTTGATGCAATACGGGTTTATATTTTTGTATTATTTCCAGTGGGGAGCTTGACTCTTGTCCTCTGTATAACTGAGGAACATGATTTCATCCTTCATGAAGGATTCTCTTTTCTGGGCTCTACTCAGTTTCTAAGCATTTCCTTCTAGATGCTATCCCTCCAGTTTTACCATTTTGTTCCTGTCATTTAGGTACTCATCAAGTTCTTAAAAGTCTTTGTAAAAAGATTAATTCAAAGCAAAACAGTGTATTACTAGAGGAAGATATTCAATACAGAACACCCCAAATTCTGCATAGAAGTGAGAACACAGCGCATGAATTTAGATTTCACGACCACGCACACAGTTAGGATCATTTTCACACAAGAGTACTAAGACGCTGAAATCTTGTTGGCTTAACAGACAGCTGAGTACCAAGGAAAACCACTAATGCTTATCTCCCTTCTGTTCTGTACACATTTTCTCTGCCCTAGGAACAATTACCAGTGCATCATTTAGTTGTTTGAAGTCTTAGCTTTAACTAAATACAAAAATAGGAGTGACTAGGCTGACACTCATAATTCGTATGTACAATATTTGACGATTTACAAATTCTCAGTAGAGCCTCCAGAGTCAGACTATGATGCTGCATTTGGGGTCTGAGCTGTGGCCCAATTTGTTGAGTGAGCTTGCCCAAGGATGACTTCCTTGGACAGGACAATAACCAAAGTCCCTTAGAACTCATTTGAATCCTAGATTTCACCCTGTAGCATTTTAATATATTTCCAATGTTTTTACTTCAAAAAATTTGAGTTAGTCATGAGAATATTAAAAGTCAAATACTGCAAATTATTTGATGACCTAGAAGAGACAGGAGAAACATTCTTAACTTTCAAAGCTGCCTCTTCCATCAACTGACTACTTGGACCAGGTAGTACAATATGTTGCGCTCAGTTTCCTTAAGTGAAAAAAGAGAGCAATATTATCTAGTTTCTAGGATTACTGGAAGGGTTTAGAAATAATACATGAAAAGTGTTTATATACCAGGCTTATATAAATAGAAGATATTGTTATAATTTATCTAATTACTTCTCCTAAAACCTAACCTAATAGTGCTTATAAACTACTATTAATTTGTTGATGAAAACTAAGTGTTAAGTGCTTCTTAAGCTACACACAGTGAATGCAATTTTCAGTCAGTTGCAAATATTGTTTATTAGAAGAGAACTCCCTGGGAGAAGGAAGCCAGAAAGAATTGATGGGGTCAACACAGCTAGGGCATGATTACCTGTTATAAGGTGTAGAAAAGGTTGCCAGGACAACATCACGCCCATTGATATGAATCACATCTGTAACTGCCTGGAGAATGTTGAAATAAAAATGAGAGTCTCCAGGAACTGAGCAGTTCAGACGCGCCTTCAGGAATGACGTCCACTGTTTCTCCAGGACTCTTTGAGATCCTCCCATATCATTCTTACAAACCTGAGCCACTCTTGGGAAAACTACCTGTAAAGGAAAAACACATAGGGAGAATAAAATGCTTTCATTTTGCAAGGAGATCTTAGCCGAACTTGCATTCCTTGAAAACAGAAACAAAACAACAAGGTGCTTAATTTAATACTGTTTCTAAAATCAGTAGCAGAAAAAAAAAAAAAGAAAGTATAGGGAAAAAAAAAGGAAAACTCAGCATTGGAACAGCATGTTTTAAAAGATAAGGCTGTGGCATTTAATACAGAGCCATAAATCCTTCAGGGAATCAACTCCCAGCCACATAAACTCATTTCCATACAGACTGCTTAGCTTTTTATTTCCTCAAACAAAAGCACACTTTGTATGCACCATCTCTGTCATTCTCGCTAGCGCCTCTGGGCCCTGAATCTGTGCAAGCAACCCTGGCATTCTATGCTGCCTTCCAACTTAGGGACCTTGATCCACTCTCTGGTAAAAAGAACTAAAATGGACATCCCCTAAGCGTTGTATTGCTTTTTGCAATAAAGACAAAAAATCAAGACTCAATTTGATTAAAGATAATGGATATTTACAGTCTCTGTGGAGCAACTCAATTAAGAAAAAAAAGAACTGTTGAGTATATCTGAAAATCACATCTCAAGATACTTGAATCTCAGACCAGGTGTGGAGGCTCATGCCTGTAATCCCAGCACTTTGGAGAGCTGAAGCGGGTGGATTATTTGAGGTCAGGAGTTTAAGACCACCCAGCTGACATGACAAAACCCCATCTCTACTAAAAATACAAAACTTGGCCAGGCGTGGTGGTTCATGCCTGTAATCTCAGCTACTCGGGAGGCTTAGCCAGGTGAATCACTTGAACCTGGGAGGCACAGGTTGCAGTGAGCCGAGATTGCACCACTGCACTCCAGTCTGGGCAACTGAGCAAGATTCCGTCTCAAACTAAATAAATAAATAAAATAAAAAGATACTTGAATTTTAGCATGAATGAATGTCAGCATGAAACCAACCGAACATAAATTTTCAATAGAAATACTTAAGAAATTTCCTGTGATTTGTTACTGTTCTGAAAAAAGCAGATAGGGCTTCCAGACTGCACTCTGTTATCAGATTTATGGTTCTCATTTCAAGATCATTTATAACATTTGTCCAAAGGTGTGGGTTTCTGAAAATGTAACAAAGTGAGTCAGGGACAGCATCCCCTCTTACCTTTCCCATGGTGTTATACTCCACTGCTATTTCCCTGAAGAAGAAGTAGATATAATCTCCATAATCCACTGCTTGAACAAAGTACGGTTCTGTAGACAAATAGGCACTTAAATTGGGAACATGTCACACAGAGTTAACAGAATTTTAATCAAGTGCAGCCAAAGACATGTTATTAATTAAAAGTGTAGGGCCATTAGACATTTGGTTAACACTAACCATTTCTAATGACTTCACACATGCAAGTGCTAGTGATTTCACAAGGCATTCACACTTATAAATTATATATTTCAGAAGCTTTGCAATCAACAGTGAAGAATTGCCAAATTATGCATATCTCTGTAATTTTATTTTCCACAATGGAATGCCCCTATTACAGAGAAGATTCTGTATACATTGCCTCGTCACCCTGACTCATGTAGAGTTGTGAATAGCTTTTCTCCTTTTCCCCACCACCTCCAAGCCCCAGTCCCCTTCTATGAATGCATTGTTCAGTTCTTTTCATGTGGGACTCTGAAATGAGAGTTTGAAGCAAGAAAAGATGAATGTAATGTATTCTATTGTTGTGGCATTGGTAGTTTTGTTAATACTTCGGAAACTCAGGGGAAGGAAAAAAGGGAGGTAAATAAATCAGTTGAAGCAAAAGATGCAATTTACATGTTTCTGTCGGTCAGAAGCCATTACTAAAATGAGGCTACAGTCTGGTCCCTCCAGACTCTAAATCTCCCACAAGATGGGTATTTCTCTCCCCTCCGACCTTCCTTCTTTTAATTGTTTGTTCACCTTTCAACCATTTTGAATCGTGCTTGACGGTCCGCAGGGTAGGGCTGTCTCCAAGACTCCGGTAAATGACTGCGTCAATGGCAAGGAAGTCAGTCACTGTGGCTGAGTATAGTTTTCCATCTTAGAATAAAAAGAAAAGAGGTGAACAGGGTGGGAGCAAGTCAGTGGTGGGGGGAGGAATAATAAAGACATCCCCTAGATTGCTCTCCTACAACAGGCAAATGAGAGGACAACTGGGAAAAATCCAAGAGTCGCTGGGAAAACTCTTGGCCCACATTCCTAACCATTTTAAATTGGGATCATGAGAAATGAAACATTTTTCATTTTTAAATTGCATGGCAATTTTTTCAAGCAGCAGCTGCAGCTCAGGGAACGGGGTAAATGAAAAATGTTTGCTTCACTTGATTAGCTGGACCTTGACTGAAACCTCAAGACCAAGGACCCTTGGACACTACCACTGCCACCACACCGTGGTAAACCAGATTAGGTGAGAACCCAGGGAAAGATAGCTGCTGACTGTGTCCCCAGAAATTTTAAGCACATGCATTAAGTAAAGGAGTCCTCAGCCTGATCAGGCGAGGGGAGTTGAAGAGAGAGGGTTCATAAGCAAAGCAGGGGCTGACTAAATCGCTACCGTCCTGGGAGTCACAGCTTCTCTTGACCTCAGGCATGACAGTTGACTAAACTCTGGCAATCTAGCTTCAGCAACAGATACTTGCTTCGGTATCTCCAAAGTCACAAACTGAAAACATTCTGAAATAAAACACGCTAAAGCAAAGAAGAAAGGGGAAGGGGCGATGCTTAGTTCAAAAAGGTCATTCTTTAATAATTCATGTTTCGGGGGAGATATGATTGAGGGTAGATCCCAGGCAAAAGAGAGTAAAGCAGACTGAAGATTAGTCTCTAGACCTTTTGGTTCCCTCCTGGCTTAGCAAACACTCTGCAAACAAATAATCAAAATGGGGTGTTCTAGAATAGCAAAATCTATGTTGATTAAATGGAAGCAAGAATTATATCCAAAAAAAAAAAAAAAGTTACTTCCTCGATTCACTTTAGGTGGATGACATATATTCATTAGTTGTACATCAAAGTGACTTATACACAACATAGTACTGTTCAAGCTCTTTTATATGTAGTATTTTTATAGTTTGTTTTAAAAAAAATATCGAAATATACTTAATATATATTCTATATTCCTATAGCCTCAAGCCATATAAATATACGTGGCTAGTGGGAGAAGGCAAAGGGGGTGTAGGTAGTGGTGATGGCTATTGCTCCTAACTACTCTCCAAAACTCTTTTTGTTTTACATCCTTTTAAAAACTGGGCATCTCACCAGAACATTTACTTATAGAACAGAAGAATCCTTTTCTGCCACTCTTTTTTTTTTTTGAGATGGAGTTTCGTTCTTGTTGCCCAGGCTGGAGTGGCACGATCTCAGCTCACCACAACCTCCGCCTCCTGGGTTCAAGCAATTCTTCTGCCTCAGCCTCCCAAGTAGCTGGGATTACAGGCATGTGCCACCACGCCCAGCTAACTTTATATTTTCAGTAGAGACGGGGTTTCTCTATGTTGGTCAGGCTGGTCTCGAACTCCCAACCTCAAGTGATCTGCACACCTCAGCCTCCCAAAGTGTTGGGATTACAGGCATGAGCCACCGCGCCTGTCCTCTGCCACTCTTAGTAATATGATACCATTCATTTGCAATGAGGATCTCCTATTAATAAGAGCTGGACTTTTATGAATGCAAACACTTAAGTGAAAATCTATTTAGATATAACACTAGAGGTGGGGACAGTTATAATATTAACTCATGTGGCTTGCTCTGTACACCTCCTGGAAACTTGGTGGCCATAGTAAGTTCTCTGCCCATTCTACCTTTTCTACCTTAGGCTACAGTAAGTCCTCTTTTTAGTTTATATTTAAATTATGTTTTTATTTTATTTTATTGAAACAGGCTCTCCTGTCACGGAGGCTAGAGTGCAGTGGTGCAATCACAGCTCACGGCAACCTCAACCTCTTGGGCTCCATGCCCACCTAATTTTTTTCTTTTTTGTGGAGTTGGGGTCTCCCTGTGTTGAACTCCTGGGCTCAAGTGATCTTCCCACCTTGGCCTTCTATAGTGCTGGGATTACAGGCGTGAGCTACCATTCCTGGCCCTACAGTTAAATTTATATTCTGCCCTGCAGCCCACGTTCTCCAAGGTCCCAACTAATGCAGGTTCCAAGTGTCAGTGAGGGCCTCCAGCAGTAGTCGTGCACTTGGGAATATGCTGAAGTATTCTCTCCACTGGCCTTGCTCATACCTTACAAATAGGTCTGAAAGACTTCATATTCTTCACAGAACTGCTTCTCAGTAATACTGTGCTCTCATTTAGGGGGAGAACTCGAGGAACCTCTTGGTCTTAACTCAACAATCTGTCACTGTAGATTTAGGCCCACAAATGGATGACACTGAGGGAGAGGTTCAGGAAGCCAGAAACTAATCTTGTTTCATAATCAAAGCCCTAGGGTCTCTCATCCAGCTAGTATGTGCCAGTTTTTAGCTGTTGTGATGGAAATTATAGCTAACTGCTTTATTACATGCTATAACAATCACTATTATACCAACGCTTCTCTCTACACCCACCTCCTCATACACAGCTGGTAATGAATTCCTAAATAAATTCCTAGTTAAAGCACACAAACTCATATACAAAAATCCCACTAAATCTGAAAATGACGGTCCGTTTGCTATTTCTTTATGTCTTTTGCAGCGGAAAGAAGGGGTGGTGTTGGGGAATAGAGGTCCGCCTAAGCAATTAGCACCCTCCCCTCAGCCACCATGGTGTTTTGGTCAGAGATGGGCGTGTAATCTAATCAGGTCAATGCTATTTGAGAAGATGTCTGTTGGAAGCTTGTGGGTATGTGGCCTCATTGCTCTCAGAGAGTTTCCAGAAGCTTCCTTTTGTTTCTTTCCCTTTCTCTTCTATATGTGTACAAGAAGACACGCAGCCCTAATTGGGGTTGGCAGCCATCCTCTGACTGTGAGAACCGCCTGTCTCATCATGAGGTCGACGCAGAGCTTGGGGATGCAAAGGAGCTGTCTCCCAGACAACACTGTTGAGTTGTTGAATCTCGCCAACCCCAAGTCCACCCTACCTTAAACAGCAAATGCACATCAGTGGGGGGTTTTAAATTTAAATTTCATTTTATTTATTTTTTTTACATTGGTGGTTTGAGGAGGGATTTTCTGTTATTTGAGCCTAAAAATGCCCTGATTGATTTGCCACATGTTCAGTCCTATGCTGTTACCCTTTCCTAAAGGCACAAAAGCGTGGGTAAATGGGGCAAAGACTTTTTTTGAGAAGTAAAAGTACAATTTTCATACTAATTTCAAACGGAAAGGCATTCCTAATTACAGTATTCACCAGAGAATCAAAGCACAACTGTGATTCCATGAAGCCTCTAGAGCAGAGTCACAGCGACAGGATGAAACATGCAAAAGCAAAGGCAACGAGAAGCAATCGGGTCGCTTACCTGCAAACAGCGCAATGTTGGCGTGTTTGGCATCATAAGGGCATCTGGCCATTCCGCTAAATTCATCCCCGAATGATTCCAATGTATCCATCTGAATGAAATAATAGCACTTAATTACAAACAACAACCAACCGTAGTATTGTTCTTTTGCCCTAAACCCTCTGAAATTATTTTCAGGAGGTGGCAGGCCTTTCTAAACCTGTAACCACTTTGAGATGGCCCCTGTTGGAGCCACTGCACATTTTTTAAACTATACTTGAGAATCACATAAAATAGCTGTGCTAAAAACATGTATTTTTAGGGGAGAGATGGTTGAATCAGACATGCTTTTGAGCAGTGTACTCTTCCACCCAGCACATTTTTTAATGAAAGTCTTTTTCAGATATTTTATACCAACCAAGAGCTTTCTGTTGAACTTTGACAGACTTTGTGGTCTGTGGGTCTGGCATGTATTCAGAAATGATGCTTAGCACACAATGATGCAACGGAAATGCCCTTATCCTAAGCTGTGCAGGCTCTAATCCTAGCAATGAGGAAACAGTAGACAAGGGGTGTATGGTTTTCTTTATAATGTACCTAATCCTAAAAAAAGTGGTTATAGCTATAGCTGGTCAAAGGCAAGAAGCAGTGAAGAACAAATGTATTGGTTTGTGACACTGGAAAGGTCCAGAGACAAAGCAATGCCATGGGGAATTCCTCTTTCCATGAAGTAAAAACCAACCCTTGAAGCAGTCGTGAAATCTTAGACTTCACAGTAGCTCCTGGGAAATTAAACCACTATCAGGTACAGATAAGTGTACAAAGACCCAGCCTGAGATTTGCAAAAGTTCAAGAGGTTTAGAGTAGAGGAGAAGAAAGGTAGGGAGTGCAGTTTTAGATTGATAGTGGGTAGCCTTTAAATCTCTCCCCCAGATAATCTTAATAATCGAATTTGGGGCTCTAACCTTTCCAACATGTTCAGCTTACTTGTGTTATAAAAATTAATATAGATCAGGGCATGGCAGAGAGGCAGATACTGAAAATTTATCACTCTCTTGCTTCATGTCACTCTAATCAACTTAATGCTTGTGTGCTATGATAAGACTTGGGTTTTTCAGTGGAAGAGTGGTCATTGTTTTCCCTTTGAACCATTGTCCTGATCTGTTGATAAAAGGCACTTAAGAGAGAAGCTGTCATTCTCCCTGCAGCCAAATACATTATGTCCCATATGATCAGCAATGTCACGCTGTGCCCTGAGTCTAAAAATACACTTTTCTGAGCAATGCTAAGGGTTCTTACTACCATTCACAGCGCTAGGCGTATTTTTGGGAACCGAGCATGAGCAACAGCTCATCTGTGGCTTCTAAGAGGCCTGGGCTCCTGGAGCACATCTTAGCAGGTGTGGCTGGAACAACCAAGAGGTGACGGCATTACTATAGGTATAGAATTGTGGGAAAGGGAACATGTACAGGAAGAATAAGCCAGACCGCTCATGGCCTGTATATCACAGTGCCAAGAAAACCTGCAATTTGTCATAAAAGATAGCTTTCCAACTAAGGAATTCCTTGGGATCTGTTAGAAGCATTAATCTTAATGAGAACTAAACAATGACAAACAGGGATGGAATATTAAGTGGTAAATTAAACTTGAAGCCTTAGCTGTATGCTGTCACTGGCCAGCGTAAATACTGGGCTAGACTGGCTACCTCTATTATAAACTGATGGATCTTGTCTTTATACTTAAAAATTTGCCCTTTTGTTTATGACAGACCTTTATGTATTAATTTTGATTTGTTTAAAATACTGCATTAAAAATCTAACTTAATTACTGAATCTTTTGGTGCCCCCTTCTATTTTATGCCTGAGCCACGTCCCTCACTGTCTCCACCCTAATCCTGGCCCTATTACATTTCCTTCTTACAATCCTTCCTTCTTACATTTCCAAGCATAAGAAGGAAGATGAGTATGAGGGTCAAACAGACCCTCCCTTCACTGTCCGTGCCAAGAAAAGGCAGGGGGTCTTTCTGGTGTGCTTGCTGGTGCTGATTGCAGCCCATCATTGCTTTTCTCATTCTTCCCACTCCTAGGGTTTCACTTTCTGATGATGGAACCCAAATCTATATTTCTCCCCATATTCTCTCTAAGAAAATCAAAGCTTACTGATCCATCTTCTTGCTAGATAGCCCTATGCATGTCCCATAAGCAGTGCTGTGCACAGTGCCTGGCACACTCATAATGTGCAAAATGGAGCCCTTACCTTCACACTTCCCTGATCCCAACCTCACGGCTCTTCATTTCCTGTCTGAATTGGTGGCGGCCCCATCCATATACTCACCAAGAGATGGCCTAGCAGTCATTCTTGACTCGCCTCTCTCTCTATCCTGTGCTTCTTATCAATTATTAAATCCTACCAGTTTTTGTCACTTCAGTATTTCCTGAATCTATTCTCTTCCCTTCATCCCTACGGCCATCTACATCTCAAGCTTCTTTCTGTTAACACTTGTTATTTCACAGTCCCACAATTCAGAACCAAATGAGGTTCCTCCAGCTCAACAGACCATTTCTTACTCCCTGCCTTTGTTCATGCTGTTTCCTGCTACCCGGAACGCCTTTCTTCCTTCATTTGGCTAACTTCTCCTTATCTTATAAGACAAAAGTTACCTGATTCAATGCTTCACAAAAATTAATTAAACACCTGTTTGGGAGGCATTACATTAGATTCTGGACAATCACAGATGTGATCTCTTGTAGAGCCTGTGTTTCTTAAGGGTGGGGGTATTTGTGTTCCAGGTATGAGAACAACAGGTAGGAAAGTTTGATGACAGGGGTCATCTACCCAGCTCTGATGCTTTCCCAGACTCCTCTCCTCATGTATGGCAAGAACTTTTGTGTTGTGCTTCCATAATTCATTGCATGATGTCACCATGGCAGCAACCCTATGGAATTGTAGTTTTCTTCTCCCTGCCTGGCTTCCCAAAGGATGGAGGCCTCCTATCTATCTTTACAACCTCAGCACTAGGTCACAGCAGAAACACAGTACATGTTTGCTGAGAGAAAGGCAGGCAGGAGGATGTACAAGGAAAGCTAACAGTGGGGCAGCCAAGACCTCAGATTGCTGCCACCTTTGCTTCCATGCCTGGCAAAGTCCCTGCTCCTTCATCAGCATTTCTATTAGCTGCATCAAAATCAGCTAGATTTACTAACTCTTTAAGAGGGTCCCCCCCAACCCCCGCCTAAAGCCAAGGTAAGTAAGGTTGTGGTCAAGAAAGCTGAGTGCTCGACAGAATTAAATTCCCATGTTCTTGTAGGAAAGTCTACAGTTTCAAATGGCATGCTTTTGAGATACCTTTCAGAATAGAAATCTCTCACCATGTAAGTGTGCTTTTGTGCTCAGAGGGTAGATAGTGGGGTGGGAGGGAGAAAGAAGTAGAGAGAGGAAATCCACATGGTGTACGTGGTAAGTATGTCAGTCTTCTCAACAACAGAGAAAAGGGTCTTACAGAAACTAACTTTGCTAGGCAGGCTCTTTAAAGACATGTCAATCAATCCTGAACAAACAGGAAGCTTAGAAGCCTGCTCAGGATCACTCATGTGGAGCAATACATTAAGTTGAACAACTGAGAGGAACTCAGGTGGTGTTGAATTACCCCTCTTAGGTTGCTGCAGGTACAATCGCAGTAAATTATGAAATGCCTCCTGGCAGTGTGGTTCCAGCCGACAAGTAGCATTTACCTTATAGTTTCTGCAGGAAGGGTTGAAGGCATTAGTTCCACAGACAAACAATGCATCATCGGTTTTCTTCAGAAGAACTTTAATAAAGTTGTGACACTCATCCTGAAAAATAATTCAAACTGTTTCGTATTGTGCCCATTCAATACAGAAACTGATTCTTCACTGTATGCCATGGCTGGGGGACAGTAAGGTTAAAATGGAAGTGGCTGAGCACTTCTCCCATTAAAAGTTCAAGCTCCTCTTGATGTGAACCAGAGATGATGCCGACATCAACCATTGCTCTTTCAGCAGTAAATAAAAACAAGGCATAGAATGAAAGAGTATGTGTTCACTTTATGTCACAAAAGGAAGGCAAACCTGGAAGTGCCAACCTCCCAGCATATTAATTTTAATGCCAGATGCTCCAGCGTTCCCTGAGGTACAAAGCTGCTGGCTGAAGTGTGTTTTTATGTTGTTATATGACCAAAGGCACAAAACCCTGCATATCTGTGCAGCCTTTTATGAGCTCTTCCCCAGACTCCCTGTGGGCCTTGGACTGTGGAGGTGGGCATCGGAGTGCAATCAGAAGACTCCGGGCAGCCGGCTTTGTGTCCATAATCCTGTGTGCGCCTAAGTAGTTCATGATGCAGGCCTAGCAGCTGTTGTAATGTTTCATCACATTAAAAGCAGACTATTTTTGCAAATTAAAGCCTTCAATAAGTTGATGGAAAAAGCAATTACTGGGCGAAAAGGGAAAAAGCACAATCCATTCTACATCATGGTCTACAGCGGGAGATAACAGTCAAAAACTTAACCCAAAGTGGCAGCTGCAGGAGAAATGAAAATTGCCTACCTTATGTTTTCCCTTCATTCTGCATGTGTCTACATCGGCCTGTCTAGATTTCCATGTCAGTTTCTGCAGGGATCAAGAAAGAAATCAATTAGAGCCCAGAGGTTGTTGCATTTGATTTTAGAAGTAAGAGTTCCCTTGGGGAGACTAAAGGCTGAACATATATTTATTGAAAGCTTTCTACACCCTTTCTCCATGATTAATTCACTATAACAACAAAAGATTCCAGAAGAAAACGTTCGTTTAATTTGGAACTCCTATCTATTCATTAAACCACAAAATGGTCTTCTTCTGTTTGAGATAAAGATGAAGGAGAAAGGAAAGAAGAATAAATAACAGTGTGGAAATTTTACATAAACTCTCCAAATTAATTTGTTAAATTATGATCCTTTTGATAAAATACATGACCTGCCCTTTCCTTTCAGTTGATAAATCAATTTTTATAAAGAAGCATTTTTTTCTTAAAATATGGAAGTCATTTTCTTAAACATAAAGAGGACATTCACTCCAGGTGGATAAAGATTTAATTCAGGTTATACTCCTTCCCATAGACTAATGGACTGAACGGATCTTCTACTTCTATAACATAGGTTTTATTAGACTAAAATATCCCCATGTGGAGTTATAAGGAAAGCTTAGGTTATACTTTATGTCTGTCTGAAATGGGTAACGATCAAGTTCCTGAACCACTATAGTCAAATCAAACTTAATACTGCAAGACATGGAAATATAACATTGAAACCTTTGTAGAATACATTTGTGGAACAAAATTTTACTTATGAAAACTGATGATTTCCTTGATACAAGAGGCAATAGTTTCATTAAAGAAATGTAGAAATTACCTAAAATTCCAAAATGTATACGTACACATATATTTGATGAATAAAATATGAAGTATATAACTGTTTCTGAACATGTATTAAATCCTAACCTGTTCCCTAATTAGGATTTCACAAAATGCATGTTGGCATTTCTAAATTATGTTTAGCCACATAATCTTAATCAACACACTTGAAATACATATTCTATTCAAGAACTATCCAAAGGTCCTTTATTTTACAAATATGGTTTTAAAACAACTTACTTTGCTACAATAAATTTCTTCCGTGTGTGATGTGTCTATATCAACAGTATAAATATGGTCCCTATAGACAAAGAAAAATTAATATAAGGTCAAACACAGAGTCAAAACAGTTCATTTTCTGCTTAATGAGTTATGTCTTATCAGGACAGATAAGCCCATATCCATGTTCTTAGAAAAACATGATATCCACATGCAAGAAGAAAAGAGCGCAGCCTTGGAGAGATGTCTCCAGATCCCATTTGGCACCTTCTTATAAATCATGGCATTGTGCTCTAAGGGACACCTTTATGGAAACTTTCCTGTCCTAGCTCTTCTCTCTGACACTACAGCTACAGCATCTGCATCTATGTAGCTCAGAAGGGAGGGCTCTGAAAGTTAAATTGGCCCAAAGACTAGAACACAAATGCATTCACGTGCCCTTTCATTACCTTCAAATACACATACCAAATACTTGGTATTCAACATGTCACATTTGTTCATCAAGAGGGCTAACAAAAAACTGATCTCCATCTCCATCTTTCTTTTAAAAATATATTTGCATCTTAACTTTGATTATTCGATTGACAGGATGGAAGATGATAAAGGTAAAATTATTTCCAAAAGCCACTCTTTTCCTCATAATGATGGTCAATTGAAGTCTAAAATGTACTTGAGCCAAAGTTTACATTTCTTGCTTCTGTTCACCTTCCTGTTTTGCTGAGAATTTGGTTGTCTTTACAATTTGCTGCCAATCTAGCTTTGGAAGGGGAGAAAGAATCAGCAGCTCAGGTGTGGGGCTATATTTAAACATCCCCTTCTGTGTGAGCTGAGTACAAGGGCGTTTTTGTCTGGAATTCACAAGAAAGAAAAGAAAAGAACTACACTCAACAGAGGAGATGGGGGGCTAGTGAGGGAAAGCAAAACAGCTCATTTTCCCTTGAAATAACATTGACTTTTTCTAAAATACAGGAAGTCCTGGGGCTGGAAAATTACCCACAGCTTTAAAACAGGACCTCAAGTCTCCCATGCAGCCTTTTAAGCCCCCTTGTTACTTAAAAGAAAAAGCAGGGAGAAGAAAAGAAAGGAATTATTTGCAGGATTCACACACACACACACACACACACACATATACACACAATGATTTTCAGTTCTTGGGAAATCTGTTTGTTTCTCATTTTAGGAAAAACACAACAGAGAAAAATAACAGGCCGTCTCACATGAAAATAAAAGGAGCGGGAAGGGTAGTTGGCTTAGAACACTCCCTTGCCTGCTACTTGGGTGTGTGCGTGTGGAGGGAGGGGTGTGGGGAGGAGGGCGTGGCAAGGGGTGGAAGAAGAGGGGCCTGTTTTGTAAATTGCTGAATTGGGAAGTTTCTTCAAACTTCAGTAGGCTGCCAGAATCGCCCTGCCCTTTAATTTCCAGGCAGTTTTACTGCATTTGTTTATTACTTGTTTGACTTTATTGGTGGTGCTGTGGTCAGACTCATTATTGGAATGGAACTGCCTATTACTGTGGTATCGGGTTTGAGATGACTGGAGGCTTTTCCTTGCCTGCTTCCCCTCGAAACTTAAGTTGAAGCTGAATATATGAATTGTAAATGAACAGCTGATTAATATGCATTGGCAGCTCCTCAGAAGGCTCTCAGATTGCCCCCTTTTGGCATGGCCTGTTTATGTTAATTAGCAGTTTAGAGATTAAAAAAGAAGAGGAATTTACAAAGTGGATAATAATAAAGCAGAATTGAAAGGGGTTCTTGCCACCAACCCTCACTCAGTCCCCCAGGTTCTGGATGGGACTTGGCTTGCGGTTGCTGACACCAATTGTCTAGAAGAACTGGGAAGCCTTTTAAACATAGAATTCTGTGAATGAAATCTTCTCTTGGACAATGACAATCTTTTTCCATATCCAAAAGCTCACATGGCTCTTGCAAACAAAAATGGTGCTTTATGTTAAACCACAGACCAGGGGTCATTCCCAACCGTCTGAGTGTGCATGCATCCCAGGCCTCATATGCTGTTCTTCCTGAATTAAGTTATTTGAACATAAACTGACTTAATCCTAGGACTTCCTCTTCCCCCTCCAGCAAGCACCACTGAATTGTGTTGCCATGGCTTGAGCCTGGGGGGGATTTAGCTTTAAATCGTGTTATTGCTGCCTAGAAACCTGGATCTCTTAGAGCAAAGTTGGGAAGTGTAAAATTAAAGTGAATGAAAGTTGGGAAATATAAAAATCAAGTGTAAAATTAAAAGAAGAGCTGAGGCCCTAAAGATGGTGGGCACGGAACTCCTGCTGGAAATGTTCTAAGGGTGTGTATTGAGAGAAAGTGGCTGCGTATGGTGTGAAAACCAACATGTCAATGCTACAGTGATACAAACTTGACCTTCAATGAAAGATGCGTTTATTTGATAGTTTCAAAAAAATTAATGTGTTTCTTCTTTTTATCCTATTTCTTCTTTTCCTTTCCTTCCTTGGGGTGAGGAGTTAGAATAAAACTGTCTTGGTTCTAATGAGCTGGAATAATGATCACTTTTAAGTCTGCATAGGACCTTGCTCCCAACACTCGTGCAGCACTGGGACCTGCAGTCCACACCCTGCTAAATCATCAAATACCAGGGCAGTCTGTTACACCATTTTTTCCTTCAGAGACTCAGTTGCAAAGTGAACAATTCACAAGAGATTCTTGAGTCAAGCTATTTCTCGCAGATTCAGTGTTTTATCATTTGTTTTGATTGGCCCTTAGATAATTGAGTACTAATGTCATTTTCTAATCCTACTACATTTAGGAAAATAAAAATGACATTTAAGAAGGAGCTGGTATTCTAGAAGAGAGGTGATTACTGAGCATCTCATTGAAATGCTTTATAATGAATACCCATAATGACCATGTTCTTGGGCAACAGCTATTAGAAGGGTATCATCAGGGCAAACAGTATCATCTCTATTCCTTAGTGTGCAGCACAGTACAGGGAATGGCAGCATGGACTCTAGAGCAAGACCATCCTGGTTCAAATCTTGCCTCTGTCATTTTGACCCCATCATTTCACCTTTCTGTCCCTTGGACTCCTCCTATAAGACATGGGAATAATTATAGCTCCTTCTTATAGGGTCGTTTCCAGGATTGGATGAATTAACATTCATAAAGAACCTACAGCTATGTTTGTTAATTGCATGCGCACAGCATACTTGTATATACTATGTAAGTATTTGTAAAGTAAAATATTAAAAAAGTATTTGGACATTGCTCCCTGTGGCCAAGTTAGGGGCACTCTCAGAATGTTTTAATGTAGGCTTTTTTTTTTTCTTTATGTTGCAAAGCTTGTCACCTCAGAACATCTAAGTGCTTTGTAAGAATCAACCACTATTGTTATTTACTTGTTCTTTCCTTATGCCATATAGAAACATAATCTGTATTTCTAGGCCAGGCATCGTGGGGTACACCTGTAATTCCAGCACTTTGGGAGGTTGAGGTGGGTGGGCCACTTGAAGGTCAGGAGTTCGAGCCTGGCCAACATGGTGAAACCTCGTCTCTACTAAAAATACAAAAATTAGCTGGGTGTGGTGGCATGTGCCTGTAATCCCAACTACTCAGGAGGCTGAGGCAGGAGAATTGCTTTAACCCTGGTGGGGAGGAGAAGGTTGCAGTGAGCTGAGATCGCGCCACTGCACTCCAGCCTGGGTGACAGACGTGAAACCCTGTCTCAAAAAACAGCATAAGCTCCATTTCTTCTCCCCATTGTGAAATGATTCAACAGTTAGTGCCAGGAAAGACCACAGGGAACACCATAAGATAGTGCACCCTGTTGCTGTTCATTGGAATTATTCTGAATAGCTACACACTTCCAAAATGGAGCAACATATGTTGTTGAAATCTAAGGGGCTTTGTTAAGGTCATCAAATACGACCTCTCATTTGGCCAAGGATACTTATGGCCAGAGAAGTTGTGGTCCGGCTAAATTAACGGCAGAATTAGAACAAAAGCCTAAATATATATGAGCCTTGTTTGAACAGTATTCTTACCATGCCATTCAGCCTTAAGACATCAGTCTGTCTGTCTAAATAACATTTCCCCAATGGATGAGTTTTTTTTTTTTGTTTTTTTACTAAAACCAAATAAAAACCTTCTAAAATATATATTATGCTTTCTTTGGTTGTCATTGCCATTCTTTCAAAGTAATGGTATATATTATCAATGATATACACGTTAACTGCAGAAATACAAATAGGTTGAATACGCACACGTACATTCATACTATATAATACATGTTTACACATTCAACTTAATTTAACAAACAAGGATTAGATCGGATGAGGTGGCTCATGCCTGTAATCCCAGTACTTTGGGAGGCGTGGTGGGTGAATCACCTGAGGCCAGGAGTTCAAGACCAGCTTGACCAACATGGTGAAACCCTGTTACCACTAAAAATACAAAATTAGCCAGGCGTGATGGTACATGCCTGTAATTTCAGCTACTTGGGAGGCTGAGGCAAGAGAACTGCTTGAACCCAGGAGAGGGAGGCTGCAGTGAGCCGAGATTGTACCACTGCACTCCAGCTGGGCAACAAGAGTGAAAACTCTGTCTCAAACAAACAAATAAGTATTGAGGAGCAGAGCATTCTAATGGGTGCTTGAATAAATATTTGCCTATCTGTTCAAAACAAACAGTGGATTATTTGAGTGTAAGTGCCCCAATATGCTATTATTTCTATTTAAATCCACGTAGGGTTAAACTGATGCAGACAATTTTGAAATAATGATTGCTTGACAAATTAAAGGAGTCTTTAAATTAAATAATACTCTATTTAGAAACCTCAAGATCTTAAAAATAATGCATAGCTGGTAAGTTGAGGACTCTGGGCCTTTGGATGCTCTGGGGAAAAAGGCCCCTTACCTAGCAGCAATGTAGAGGGTTCTGTTCATGATCATAATCATCTGGATGTCCAGCCTGTGCCTCTGCGTGGTGTTCCGTCCTGGCTTGTGGCCCACAAACACCGGATACTGTTTTGTATCTGTGAAAAGAGGAGATGGGGCAAAAAAGGAAAAGCAAATCAAGCCAGGAATTGCCAGGGGAGGGGGGGAGGGGACAGGCCACAAAAGAAAGCCGTGTTTAAGTCAGCCTGTGCCACCATTTTCCATCTCCATTTGAGTCTGCTATTTTAGGAAATATGATAGAAGAGTGCTCTTTAAGGTTCATCAAGTTACAGTTTCATTTCTAGATAATAAAAAGCCTAGATTTATATTTCTAAGTGTCACAATTTTTTATTTGTCCCTCTTTCTCAGGGCTCAACTTGCTAGTAAACCCTTTGCATGAAGGTGCTCTTTTCTTCCACAGTTTTCTTTTCATCTTCTGTAGAGCTAAGCCTGAGGGGGCAGTCTGCCAAAGATCTTGTCTCGGGACAAAACTATTTCAAAGCAGCCTTCCCATCAATCACCACAAATGCAATGTGGTCTGGAGGCGAGAACCCTTGTCCAGGAGCCAGAAGAAAAATACAGTCTCCACAGGCGTCCAGTTGGAATAATCCACTATTGAAGGCAGCCCTGCGAGGTTGGTTGGCATTCTAGGAACTGTGGGAAGTTCACTCTTGAGTAAAGCAATTGGCTAACAATTTCACAGAAATGTAGGCTTTGACAGGACAGGGTCAAACTGAGTGTAGCCAGTCAGGTGATCAGGAATTTTCCCTGACTTGGTGAGTCAATGAGCATATTTCTCTTTTCCTACAGTTCTCTTTGGCTGAGAGTGGCCAATTTGTATTGAGATCTGATCTTTAAAAATACCTACATCTCAACATCCCTTTATACCTCAATCTCCAGATTGCTGGTGAGCCTCCAGAGAAACTCAGGAGGAAAGAAAGATGGGCCACATTTAAAAGGCGCTTGTTTTCTGGAGAGGGGTGGCAATATAAATAATGACTAGAAAACCATTCACAGATTTATGCTCACCCTTGTACTATCTGACCATTACTCACAGTGGGTATCTTATCAGGGAGCCTTAGTATATTTTATTCACAATAGAGAGCTTGGAATAAGATAATCTTGTGCTTTCCCTTCCACTGCTTGGAAATTTCATGTACCCATTCATCAAGGAGATTGCTAAAACAATTCAAATGTCTCTATGATCATGGATTTAAGTGACCATTGGGGAATGGTTTTCAGTAGCATGTCTGGGCTGGAGTCCCTTCTACACTCAGGCATCCAAGACAGAAAACTTATCTCAAATGGAAATAAATAAATGCTCATTAAGTTTGGGACCTTGAGTTCGGTGGACTCTTTTGGGAGTGATGATCTTGAACTACACATTTGGCCTTAATCATGACCTTAGACTTCGTACTAATTGTTGTGTGCCAGTTTTGCTACCTCATTTTCTTCCAGCCCAGAAAGAACAGCTGAACACTGGGCATATTTGGATCTCCTTAGTATTCTATATTAATGTTGGACACCTTTGTATGGTTCACTTAGTGTTTGTTTTGGGGTAATTACTATGAAAAGAGATATGCAGAAAAAAAATGCTCTCTTACATTTTTACTGTAATAAAATACTTAAGTCTTTTAGAGGGCATAAAAAAACAAAGTGGTAAATTGAATGTTCCATCCAACACATAGGCAGGACTTTCCTCTTTTGAGGAGACAAATGAATTCTTAATCATGTCAGTATCTACTCCTGACAATGAAGCAGAGACCGAAGGAAAGTTATTAACAGTTAAAATGAGTCCTCTTTAAATTCAAAATTATTCTTCACTGAAGTTTATTATCTATGTAACTTCTAGGTCCAAAAAAAATAATTTTCTCTGAAGTACTCAAAAAGTGTCATGATTTTTTGTTCACATCTTGCAACAATCCCTATATATGGAATTATATATAAAGATGTGTAATACTGGCAATACCTAGATCACAGTGATATTCTCCCACGGAGCTGATCTTAAGGCATGAACACCGTGGCCTCCATGTAGTAACTGAGACTCCATCAGTGTTTCAAGGGATGTTTCAAATCTTCACACATGTCCCCACAACAACGTCTGATGGAGTTACAGAAAAGTCACCCTATCAATTTGACTAGACCTGACTTATCCACCTTTGCCATGTACAGAGGTTAAAATAACTAATAAGTCATTTTTTCTATTTCATTTTTAATTTTAATTTTTTGTTAGGCTGATTCGGGCCAAAATGTTCTCAAAGAGAGACAGTGAGTAAGACTGTGGGTACTTACAGTTGCCATGCGAAATACTGATTGGCTCAGAATCTTCTGGGAAACCAGCCCCAGCAAAGTGTAGCAGTGTGAAATATAGCAGCAAGGCTTCTGACCTCATAGTAGTTCAGCGGGGAGACTTTATTTCTCTACTTCACCCTGCCAAAAAGTAAAGAACAGATTTTTTTTCCAAGTCAGTTCAAAGCCATAAAATGAAATACCCTTAAAGGTAAATTCAAGAGAAAAAAAGGCTTCTGCTTTACATCTTCTACATGGTAAATTTGTTCACTTCTGTGTTTGGAACTTGTACCTGTTACCTACTGCTATCTCCTTCACCACGCATCTGAGCCCTTCCATATGGGACAAAGATTTAGTTCTTTTATCTTGAGCCATCTTTAAGCTCTTACAGGGGCTATTTCACAATCATGAAACGCTGCATTCAAAAAATGTGAATAACTAAGAAGATGTTTTTTCCTTTTTAAGGTAAATATTTTTCTGTACAGACACCAAGCCTGCCACTCCCAGACACGCCCAGGATCACTCAGAAATTTGAGATGATTGCCAATATTGAGAAACTGGAGATTTCTGATATGAATCTAGATTTTTCAGTTTGTTTGTAACAATCAGAATACCTGCCATACTGACCTAAGTAACAGTTTCCCTTAGGCACCACACCTCCACTGCCAACACACAGATACACAGACAAACACACATGCGTGTGCACACGTGGGCGCACACACACACACATCTATAACTCGTCTCATCCTGTTTACTAATTTCCATTACCTGCTTGATCCCTTAGTTGAGATATTCACCCCTGACTTATGTCATTCTACAGTGACTTAGACATAAATAAATAAAATCACACAGTCTATATTTAAAGAGAAGTAGGCAGATCCTTTCACAGTCTGTGAAGACTAGTACAAGGAGAATCTGAAACCACATTCTGAAACAGTATTGTTGATTTTAAAAAGTCATATCTCTATATATTTTAGTCTCAATATTTCCTTGCAGTGAAATAGTAGTGAATAAAAATGTCAGATATACTGTTCTACCCATCTGTATTTTCTTGATGAAGCTCTTTATGTGTAGAAAAATTCTCCTAAATCTTGGAAATAAAAACAATTCCAAGTGGGACTGCTGGATACAGTGAAAAAAAGACTCATGATACAGTAAATATCACTTAATTCTCAGGCATATTTCAAATAAGCTTGATCTATCATGGAAATTAATGTAAAATGAGGATATCTTTTCATCTTTCCAGAGCAGTAAACTCTTTGAAGTAGCCTGCCAAAGATTATCTTTTTTGAACAAAGCTGTTTTACAGTAGTCCATCGATCATTTAAGATTTGTGTGTAGAAATGTCCAACTTAGTAACCTAGATGTCTTTGAAAGTTAATTTGCAAACAAACTGCTAACTTACGCTTTTTGGAACACCATTTAGATCACATACCTATATTTCTCTTCTTCATGCCAAAAAAGTATTAACCAGTCCCAAGTGTTGCACTGTAACTTATAATTTCACAGACACAGCTGGGTCTTAATCATTTCTTCAATTGAAAAGTGCACATTAATTAATTTGCTTCATCTTGAAAATCAAAGAGGGAGAGGGATTGAGAGAAAAGCCTAAACAATTCCATATCTCCATCTCTGATGTGAAAATTAAAATTAAACTTTAAATGATTACTTGTTCATAAGGGTGAACCATTACGAAGAGACATAAACATGTATTTATTAGACAGGTGGAAAGCAAGAGTCTATTCATTCATTTATTTGCCAGTTCTTCCTATCCTAGAGAATCTGAACTCAAGGGAAAGAAGCTCTGAAGTGCCTGATTTGCTTCTCATGGCTCCTGTTCAGTACAGCATTAAAGGGAAGAAATAAATAACAAAAGTAACTAAAAGATAAACAAGACACCAGTCAGCTGTTAGATTTTAGGAGAGAAGGCATCTGGCAGGGGAGGGAGAACTGGCAACTTTTACCAGGAGCTCAAGAATAGTATTATATAGAAGCATATTGCCTCAGAGGATTTGCAGCATATAATGGAAGAAAAGAGGAAACTCAAAAGGCCAATTCTCATTTCTTTAGAAATGTTTAGAGATATATGTATGCTTTTAAGGATTAATTTTTCTTGACATGACAAATGAGTCTCCATCCTTCAATAACTGCATTCATCTTTGTACAAATGTCCTACAAGCTAACAAGACAATGCCCTGCTACTTTATTGTATCCCCCAGTTTTAGTTTTTTCCATCTTAAGATTGCATGTGTCAAATGCAAAATTCTCAAACCCAGAAGCTGGCAGGAAGAGCAATGCATGCAGAAGAAATCTATTGTGCAAGTCAGTGGCTATTCTGGCTATCCTTGCAACCAGAATCATGGCTGAGATGTGTCACTTAAATATCTCCAGGTTTACAGCAGGGCTGTCTGCCAGGAAAAATAGCTGTTTTATATGTCTTTCTATCATTATATCATCAGGCAGTTAACATGTACATCATATGGGTGAAAGTGCTCTGGCAGTATTGGTTAATCTCGGTCAGTTCACACGAACACTTTAAAATTTTCTTCAGTTGAAGTTTTGATGTATTATTCTCTTTCTACTCAATTTTGGGCCCTAACTCTTGGAAATACATAGACAATAAATTTTCTTGTTGAAATGATTACTTTGCAGAGGGACCCCAATTCCATAACATTGTAATTTCTCATCCAAAGAACACAGGCTTGGGTCTCTTTTTCTAAGATCATGCAATACAGACTTGCACAGGAGAACAAAAACAAGAACTTTCCACTGAATTTACAAACCTTGAGTGAGCTGTGCTGCTGCAATTTAAGAGGCTGTTTAAGTCACTTTCAAGACTTTGAAAAGTGCTACCCACGTGTAGTATATTTATAGGTATCTGCAAACATTTGTCGATTTCTCTGTCTGTGGCTGTGCTTACATAGGCTAAATATAATTTAGACTTAAGCAGCTATTCAGAAAATTAGATAAAGGAAGTCTGCCAATATAAGGATTCTAAATAAAAACATTTACTTCATAAGTAAGCCTATTATATCTGAATTTTCCATCTGCTTGTCTCAGCCTTTCACTCTTCTTAGCCTGAAGAGAAATGGCCTTTGTAAAACGTATCATTACTACAAAGTTATAATCCAAATATCCCCAACCCCAGAAATTCACAGAAAATCTTAAGACATTTTCATTTTCATAGGCATCTGCTTGGTGAATTTATTATTAGGTCTATTTAGGTTCATCTGAAATTAATTTGTATTGACTTTCTACGCCCAAACAAAAATTCTTTTTCACAATAATTTTTCCCTACAGCTTTTAAGCCCAAATTGGATAACAGAACTGTGATGTACAAATGGCGTTGTGATTATTAGTTGCCATGAGCCAACTGAACCATGCAGAATACTAATTGGCCAGGAAACTAGCTTTCAGGTATTTCAGATTAAAGACAAAACGAAGGAGACCCAAAGAAGGACTCTCTGAAAACACTGAATGCGTTCATGATGATGATTTTTAAAATTAAGAAATTCTTTTCAATTACTGAAGCTTCCATCTACGCACACCTCTACTTCCCACACCCCTGATGACGCAGGTCATTGTGTCAACCAAGCATGAAGCAAAAGGGATGGCGCTGGAGGGAGAAATGATTACAAAGTCAGAGAATGAGGTCGTCAATTGCCACGTTACTTCTAATGACTCAGTTTAATACGCCACGAGGACTTGG
Source organism: Plecturocebus donacophilus (assembly GCA_004027715.1). Classification (NCBI taxonomy): domain Eukaryota; kingdom Metazoa; phylum Chordata; class Mammalia; order Primates; family Pitheciidae; genus Plecturocebus; species Plecturocebus donacophilus. Next base: position 97,910 of record PVKP010003728.1, read on the forward strand.
AAGCCATGACAAGTGGACCCAGCCAGAATACCACTCAGGCTAACCCTTGACACTAATTCTAATCCTCTGCCCAAATATTCCTCCAAATCCTGCCCTGGAAAATTCTACAGGGGCTCACAAACTGGTAGTACCTGGCTGAAGCTGACTCACAAAGAAGAAAAAAACTAAATTAGCAACACTGAGGGAAAAATAGGAGATTTAATAAACAACTCCAGATTTCTGACTTCTTAAAAAACAAAAAATCAGAGGTTTGGCTTTGCTAGTCCAAGTCCCCACACGACAACACTCCAGAGTTGAGCATTGGCTGCCCCAAATAGAGCTGTCTCCAGCTGGAAACATTCCCACCACTTCCCACTTTCTTAGGAAGCCTTCCTTACCCATTAACCTCACCTGCCTGCCCCTGAAGGCTCCGAGGGAACCTTTACGCTACTGAGGTACAGGACATCAACATTGCTGCATGAGGATATTCTGTTCCTCTTGGCCATCATCTGCAAGTGGCTGAGCAGCCTTAGCAAGTGGACCATGTGGAACCCACTGTCTGTACCCACAAATTAATGAACATTGCTTGTTTTAGAGACCCAGTTGGGCTGCTCCACACACCATCTACATGTCCAGCTGCAGCAAACAATGCATAAATGCTTGGTGCATCAATTGCATGGAGGACTTGACTGTATGAATACAATTTGTGTCTGATTTGGTACACATGGCAGCATCTTCCAGAATGTTGGCACATAAGGCCCATTTTAATTATAAGTGGTAGTGATATGAAAAATAATGTATCTGGAAATTTGCAAATACAAAATGCTCTTAACAACTCCAAGTGTGGTTTTGAAATAAAGAGAAAATTATAATAGTGGCACTATTTTTCCATGTTTCAGTAATTCTTTTTTCTTTCTTTCTTTCTTTTTTTTTCCAGAGTCTTGCTCTGTTGCCAGGCTGGAGTGCAGTGGTACAACCTCAGCTCACTGTAACTTCCGCATCACAGGTTCAAATGATTCTCCTTCCTCAGCCTTCCAAGTAGCTGGGACGACAGGCATGCGCCACCATGCCCAGCTAAGTTTGGTATTTTCAGTAGAGACGGGGTTTCTTTTTTTTCAAGATAGAGTCTCACTCTGTCGCCCAGGCTGGAATGTAGTGGCGCAATCTCGGCTCACTGCAGCCTCCGCCTCCCTGGTTCAATCGATTCTCCTGTCTCAGCTCCCAAGTAGCTGGGACTACAGTTGTGTGTCACCACGCCCAGCTAATTTTTGTATTTTTAGTAGAGATGCGGTTTCAACATGTTACAGTGAACTCCAAGTTTCTCTTCAAAGAATCAGAATGTCAGTATGTTCAGCTCTCTTATTCTTTAATTCTCTATTTAAAGTTTAACTTCCTTGTAATTCCAGTAAACAACCTTCTCCACCGGTTCTAATCAGTAGTTCACATCTATTCCCCCTCCCTAGCTCCTTCCTGACTCATCCTGGTCACCTACTCCAGTCACCTTTGACCTAGGTCACCCCTGGCTACCTGCTCTGACCCGCCCGTAACCGTCCTTCCCACCAAAACACTCACCCTGCCATTCCAGCATGGGCTCCTGCTCTCTTTAAAATAGCCAGTTGGGATTAGTCTAGCTTGTGCGGTCTAACCCTAGCCAATAAGGGAATAACACAGCAGTAGGGGCAAACCCATCAGGCACAAGTACCCCTTCCACCCTTGTCCAAGCATGTGGCCACCATTGCTCCATCTGTGAGCTGCACCCTTCTATAGAAGTAAACCGCCTTGCTGATAGGCTTTATCTTAGAGTGCTATTTTCTTTTGCATCGAAACTTTACTTATAACAACCATGTTGGCCAGGATGGTCTCGATCTCTTGACCCCGTGATCCGCCCACCTTGGCCTCCCAAATTGCTGGGATTACAGGCATGAGCCACCGTGCCCAGCCATAATTCTTTTAAAAAGCTCATTTTCTAATATCATATGAAGTTTTAAAGAAAACCAACAATTCATGCTGTCATTAACAGAAGGAAAAATAGTATTGACTAATAGTGTTGACCCTGGGCAAGTTAGTCAGCCTCACTAGCTCCCAGTTTCCTCACCTGCTAAATGAAAGGATTTGAAATGTCATGATCTATGAGATTCCTCTGGCTCTGTGATTGTACTGCTCTGTGTGATTCTGCCCCAATGAAGAAGGGTGTCTGTGAGAGAGAGCGATTAGGAAGGATAGCACAGGGAATGGCTGGTGGGAGTAGCCTGCCTCTGGGTCACGTTAACACATTCCAATTCCGGGAATGTTGTAACACATTTCAAGGTCAGGAACATCACCCAGAGAGATGAGGTAGGTGGCGGGGGGGATAAGGTGGCCCAGCTGAGGCGGGGTGAGGTGCTGGACCTCCATACCCCTTTCCTCTTTGTCCTAAAAGGCACTGGAACGTAGTTGGGCTCTGGTTGTTGTGTCAGCTCCTCTCTGAGGTCACCACAGAGGGCAGGCAGAAAAAGTTCTGTGTAGTGGGGCACCTGATCTTTCCAAAACAAACATGGTAACAGGGCTCATTTTCCCCTCTACACTCTCTCCTGGTTGCTCCTAAGCAGCATGTGGTTTGGAAACTGTAGGGATAATCAGTCAATGTGTGGTACTGTTTGTGACAAGCATGAGGGGTAGAATAAACTCTCTGATGTAGCTCTTCCCAGACTCCAGTAGGCACATCATGAAAAGTGGTGAAAAGTTCATCAAGCAAGAGCAAAGAAATTCCAGCATGTTATACCGCCTAGTTTCAACTTCAGGACACAGTTCAAGTAGATAAGCAGTTCTAATCTGACCACAGAGACCACTGTTACTATTTAATCTTATTTAGACTTTAGTTGAGTTTGACACGAAATCTAAAATTTTCATTTTTATTAACTCAAGTTTTTGGACCTAATCATCTATGTCTGTACAGTGTGACAGCCTCCAAAAGTCTGAATTGAAATTGATTTAAAAGCTCCTACATGAAATCAAACTACTGCAATAATATAGAAGAGCAGTAAAGAGCAGAGAGTGAAACCTGGGATTTGAAACCCTCTGTCCCAGTTACTAGCCGGGACCTCTAGCAAGATGCTTAAGTTCTGTGAGCCTCAGTTTCCCCTTGTTTATATGGGTAAAATAGTGTCTTGGAGACTCTCCATGGTTCTCAATAAATGTGTATTTGTTCTTCAGCTGAGATACTAAAAATCACCTTTTAATAGATTTTCTTGGACTTCCTTAAAACATTCTCAGGGAGGTCCTAGATTAGCATGTAGTGTTCTACTGCTTCAGGCGGAGGAGCAGTCCCCTTCTCTCCCTCTCTCCTCTCTCCCCACCAGGCTTCTTATCTCTGGAGATGGGCACCTGGAGAGGCTGGAGAGTTTCTCTTGGGAGTCACACAAACACTGTGTGGTTTTTGAAAATTGTAAATCTGGCACTCACACTAGTACAAAGAAATATAATGATGTGGAAAATGGAGAAAGGACTGGGTGGAAGTGGGGGTTTACTAAGCACCTACTGTGTGCAAGGTATGCACCCTATTACTTTATTGAAACATCAGGGCAATTCAGAGAGACAGGCCTTATTATATCTGTCGTAAACACAAGAGGAAACTGCGATTCAGGGAGGTTAAGCAACATAATAAATAGTAAATACACACATAGTAAATAGCGCATAGTAAATACAGTCATCCTGTAACCTGGGGACGGGAGCAGGTTGCAGGAGCGTCCCAAAGACTTTTACTCGATTGGATGTGTTTTCTCCAGGTCCTTGGGCTCTCACTCACCCAAGAATGGGGAGGAGACCCGGGTGGTGCGGTGATATTGTTTAAGTAAAATCGGCCCCAAAGAGCAATTTATTAGGCAGAAAGAGAGAGAGAGAGAGAGAGAGAGAGAGAGAGAGAGAGAGAGAGAGCTCCCATGCTGTCGTGGGAAGGGATCCAGAGATGAAGTCCACACAGGTAAAGAGAGAGAGAGAAGGATCCCACGCTGCCATGGGAGGGGATCCCAGAGAGGGAATCCCTAGAGATAAGGGAATAGGGGGAATTTAATCCCGGAGTTACTCCTGCCCCATTTAAGTTCTCGTCCAGTGAGAGGAGTTTTTCCAGAATGCCTCTGGAGTGATTGATCTTTGACTCTGATGCTGGATTGGTTGCCTGGCTTGCAATACAGCCCCTCCTTCCAAGGCTTTCAGCGAGTTTTCTAAACAAAGGAAGCTCACCTGGGCTATCTACCCTTCCTGCGGAGCAAGTTAGACAAAGAAATCTAGTTCCTTGTTGAATGAAGGCAGGTTAGGCATGTGGCTGGGAAATTTCTGCCTTTGAAACCACGCCCCTTGTGAACTTGGAAAGAGAGGTTAACACAGTCCCTCAATCCTTCAGTATCTGTGGGGGATTGGTCCCAGGCCCTCCCAAAGATTCCAAAATCTGGGAATGCTGAAGTCCCTTGAATAAAATGTAATAGTTTTTGCATGTAACCTATGCACATCCTCCTGTATACTTTAAATCATCTCTAGATTATTTATAATACATAATACAATGAAAATGCTGTGTAAATCATTGTTTTACTGTATTGCTTAGGGAAAAGTGACAAGAAAAAGAAGTCTATAGATTTCCAGTACAGATGCAATTTTTTAAAAAAATATTTTTTATCAGTGGTTGGTTGAATCCACTGCTGTAGAACCCATGGATAGAGAGGGCCAACTGTATTTACAGCCCAGTAGTTAAAGCATAAAGGCAGAACTCAAAGCCAGGTCTGTATAATGCCAAGGTTTATGTCCTTTCCAGGACATTAAAGAAAAAGGAACAGAAGAAAGGTTGGAAAGAGAAAGGTGTTGGCCTAAGTGTAAACTGCACTTAAGATCATATACAGGCTGATGTATCTATGCTTATGTGGACAAAGTGGCTGAAAGTCCCTAATGGCTTCAGTAATAAAAATCTATAAAGGGAGTACACAGTTGCTCCCAAACATGTAGGCATGCAAAGGCTCATTCCACTTTATGGCCCTGCGATTGCAGCCTTAAGGTGATACAAAGATGCAAATGCTTCTCAACCAGTTTTAGGAGGAATTGATTCTCCCGCAAACACTGCGTTAAGTGAAACCACTTGCCTGCTTGCAGCCCCCCTCAACAGTGACGTTTTAACATCAACATATCATAGAGAACAGTGTCAGTTGCAAAGGGTAAGAACAAAGTTGCCTGCTTCAGTAGCTGATAGGATAAACAGATGTGGACATCTCTCAAGTCGGTAAGGAACCTCTGTCCAGGGAGAGGTGGGAAAGCAGGTGTTTGTGCTGAATATCCAGCTGAAGACCTGCTTCGCCTCTGTGAACTGCTGATCATTCTTGCACCAGAGGAAAATTTAAAGAAGTAATGAGTGTTAAAATGGGAGGCATCCTTCACTGACCAGGACAGCTCTGTTTCAAGGACTGCAGCATTAAGAGGATGCTGCTGTCCACAGGATGCAGAGCTGGGTCAAAGAACATATCCCATTGTAATTAGAAACAACCTGGGCCCATTGATCCTGTTTGAAACCTTTACTGTACCCAGTTTGCAGGAAGCACGAGGGCCACCTGTTCAGTGATATTTGCATTAAGATACAAGGTTCGGGCAAATGAGAAAAATAGCTCCAGCCTCTTAATAAAGCATCCGGTCTTTCTTTCCTCCTCCTCTCGGCCATTAACAGAGACATAAAAGCACCCATTTCGGAGGAAAGGGAAATGCCACAGACCTAACTTCAACACATTTTGGAGAATGATGATGGCATTCAATGGAGGATAATAATAAATATCGACTGCATGTAATGGATGTTCCATTTTAGATCAGAAACAACTATCACAAAAGCATAGTAAAACTGTGAATTCATAAGTACTTCTAGAAAAAAACATCTTTTCAAAAAATAAAGGTTGGTTGCATACCTATTATCTTCTCAGGGGAGAAGGCAAGTCTTGTCTTTCAGATGATTCTGTTAGGTTACTTTTCTTTCTCTCTACTCTCCACCCTCCATCCCAAACTCACAGCCCTGAGCCAATGCATTTATTGCACTTTACTTGGATGTCTCAGATACAGTCTCATGGCCCACTGGGACTCTGCTGCTATAGTTATGATTTTAGTAGGCCTGAAAGTACTGTGGCAAACTATGTCGATCTCAAAAGTGTACAAGAGTCTCAACCAGGCTTACCTATGGCATGCCCTGACTTTTTGCCATCTCCATCTTTGTAAATGTTTTTTGTTTGTTTGTTTGTTTGTTTGTTTGTTGTTAGCTTAAAAGGGCTACTTTGTTTTGAATTTTATTTTTAATTTTTGTGGGCACATGGAAGGTGTATATATTTATGGGGTACATGAGATGTTTTGACACAGACAAAATGCATAATAATCACATCAGGGTAAATGGGGGTAAACATTATAAAGGCAGCTAATTTTTGACCCGTAATATAAACCTTTGGTTTTAGAATTCTAGACCTGATTTTGTACAATTCCTCTGGAAAACTCTACTTACATGTATGGCTTACTTGTAAAACTCACACAGTATGTCCCCAGACTGTAATCGTTACTTTCATTCCCAAACCTTCCTCTTTTCTTTTTTTGTTTTTTTTTTTAATTTCCGACTTTCATTTGAAGTTCAGGGGTACATGTGCAGGATGTGCAGGTTTGTTACACAGGTAAGTGCATGCCATGGTGGTTTCCTGCACAGATCATCCCATCACCCTAGTATTACGCCCAGCACCCACTAGCTATTCTTCCTGATGCTCTCCCTCCTTCCATGCCCCGCCCTCTGACAGCCCAAGTCTGTGCTGTTCTTCCCCATGTGTCCATGTGTTCTCATCATTTAACTCTCACTTATAAGTGAGAATATGCAGTATTTGGTTTTCTGTGCTTGTCTTAGTTTGCTAAGGATAATGGCCTCCCGCTCTATCTATGTCCCTGCAAAGGACATAAATCTTGCTTCTTTTATTGGCTGCAAAGTATTCCATGGTGTATATGTACCACATTTTCTTTTTCTTTTTTTTTTTTTTAGACTAAAAAGAATGAAAGAAAGAGGAAGAGATTTTAGAAAAAGAGAGAAAAGGAGAAAGAAAGAAACAGCAAAAGAAAGAAAAAAAGAATGAAAGAGAAAGAAAGAGGAAGAGATTTTAGAAAAAGAGAGAAAAGGAGAAAGAAAGAAACAGCAAAAGAAAGAAAAAAAGAAAGAAAGAAAGAGGAAGAGAAAGAGGGAGAGAGAATGGGATTCTTGTTTTATTGCCCAGGCTAGAATACAGTCTAAAAATGGGTATTAAAAACCTCTTTTATGCCAATAATTGTG
>PVKP010003729.1:0-105164 GCA_004027715.1 Plecturocebus donacophilus
AATCTCTTCCTCTTTCTTTCTCTTTCATTCTTTTTTCTTTCTTTTGCTGTTTCTTTCTTTCTCCTTTTCTCTCTTTTTCTAAAATCTCTTCCTCTTTCTTTTTCTTTTTTTTCTTTCTTTTGCTGTTTCTTTCTTTCTCCTTTTCTCTCTTTTTCTAAAAAATAAAAAAATAAAAACATATTTAAAAAATACCCAGGTGCTGATGAGGAGGATAAGGTTCAGGGACCATGGTCCATGAAAAGTGAGATGAGACACTGAGATATATGCTTCATTGCTGGTACTGTAGGAGGTTGAATTAGTGCCTCTTTCTTCTTCATGGTGAGTGTGTCAGCATATTACCAGTCAATTATCTGTTCTGCATCTGGAGAGTCTGTCTGGAACTCCTGTCTGATTCCTGGTTCAATGGCCAAGGACATTTGTAGGCCCCTGGAAGAGAATATAATAGCATGAGGGGGTAGAACTTGCCTCTGACCGAAGAAAGGGTAGACAGAGACAGGAGAGTTGTGAACTCTATAGTTCTGGCCATGAGCAGTACATTTCTTACCTACAAGCAAATGAAGAAAAGAATACTGAATCTTAGTGACAAGTTTCTTCACCCTCCCCAACAAACATATTGTATAAATATATAAATAAAATACATAATGTATAAATTTTATATGTCATATATATATACCCCGCTGCTAAAACATTTACTGAACTCTAAATATTCCCAAGGCTTGTCTGCTAAATCTGAACTGATGAAGTCCAATGGTGTAACTATTTAAAAGTGCCTAATATATTGTGCCTAATTGCTTTCAAAAAGCCTTGGGCCAGTTCATACTTCCACTGGCAGTATATGAGCTTACTTCCTTTAGGCAATGCTATTTTTATTGTCAGTTATTTTCAGGCTTGACATGATGAGGGGGAAAGAATACTGCATTCTGTTTTACCTCTGCTTTTTAGTTGTCAAGTGTTTCTGGAAAAGCCCCTTCATCTCCCCAGGCCTCAGTTTCCTAACTTGAAAATTAAGTGAGATGACATCATTGGTCCTAAAATCAAGCATTGACCTCAAGTCAGCAGCTTTTGATAGCAGAAAATTACCTAGAATTTGACAGGGATGAAAATTTTAAGATCCACCCAGAGATACTAAATCAGAAATTCTGAAATTAAGACCCATCAGTCTGTGTTTGTGACTGACTATGAACAAGCCTCAAGGTGATTCTGATGCAGCTAAAATTTGGGAAGAACTGTATTGGATAATATCTAAGTTCCATTTTAGTTCCAACACCTTGATCCATCATTTTCAAGCAGATAAGAGAATCAGAGAAATTTTCAATGGGGGTTTGTTGGCATGACTTTTTGGTGTACATGAGAACTGAACTTGACAGAGATATTGTTGCATCTGGTTTCTCAAACATTTTCAACAGCATCCCATGATGTGCTTGATTTTACTGTAGAAAAACAAGACTACCAACAATGAGTTGTGGTAACAAGAAGCAATATGGTATAGTGGATGAGAGACTGCTGTGACATCACGTAAACTTGAGTTTGAATCATGGCAGATGCTTAGCTTACTAGCTGTGTAGTTGGAGCTCAGTGTCCTATGCTGCAAAATTGAAATAATTAGAGTATATACTCCATCAAATTATGATCAACATTAAATAAGAATCTATGTGTAAACTAAATCTAGTGTCTAGCATAAAGTGTTTATTCGTGTACACTATTACTAATTATTAAAAATATGTTAAAATATATTATTAAAAAGATAAAAAGCTTAGATTATTCGTGTAAAAGCAGTACTCATTACAGCACAAGTCCACTAAGAAATAAGTAACACTAAGAGCTCAAAAAATCATTAATGAATTAACCTGGCCAAGAAACAGGTGAGCTATAGAATGGTGGGAAGACATAGTTACCGGAAGTATGCCATGCAGTTTGTTCTATTTCAGTAAAGACATCTTGAAGCTATGTATAATCACTCTTTGCTAAAACTACTATAGGATAGGAAAGGGTAGCATGTTTCTCCCCAAAAACTTTTCTCATTCTTTCTCTTTGGCAATTTTGTGTCCTATTTTTATTTTTTATTTCACAAAACCTAACAAACTAGGGCAGTGTCTATTTATAATCAAATGACCTAATTTTCAAGGTCCTTCAGGAGAACTGTATCGTGACACTAAGCAGAGTGTTTCCTACACAAGTGACAGCACATTTTTTAATTACAAATGAATTCCTTTCAGGCTCAACCTAGCTTCCCTTTCTTTTACTGTAGCCCTGTCCCAGTTCCTAGACATGTTGACTTTATTCTTCTACACCATGTGACATCCATGTTCACTCTTGTATTCAACTTTTCGTTACTGGGTGCCTTCAAACAAACAATGTCTCTGTGTGACTCTAATTCTCACAGTAAAAATATGATGCTTTTCTGCATTTTCTCAATTTATCAACTAATTTTTCTGTTGATTGAAATTTGGAAACACATAAATTTTCCAAAAACAGCTGGAAAGGACTTTCCTACAGAAACACTAATCCCTATAATTTGAAATCCCATCCTGGAAAGAAGTCACTTGTTTTAAACAGCCAACAGTATAAACTTGCTCTATTTTGTAAAACAATTTTGTCACATTGTCAGTGGGCTGGTTCAGGTTCTTGACTTTGCCACACAAAAGAACCTGAGTGGAAGTCCAAAGTAAGAGTAGGCAAAGAAGTATATTGCAAAGCAAAAGTACACTCAGAGAGGCAGAGTAGGCTGCTCAAAGCTGTTGACAGCAGCTAGTGCCTCAAGAGGGATTCCTTTTATGCAAGCTATTCATACATATTCATAAATACCGGTGACATCGAGAATGCACAGGTGGACATGTAGTTAGAGCATGCGCTCAGTTTCTACATGCTCTAACATGAATCACATGTGTCATTAGCATAAAAAATCTCCGCCTGGGGGTGTGCTTTTTACTATTAAAATAAGGAAAATGTCACTGTAAGTAAAACTCAAGCCTAGCTGCATATGTGGGATGCCGGCAATGTCCTTAGTTTTCCCCAAGGCAGGAATTTGTAGCTAATAGCTTCTTGGGCTTTTGGTACTGGCTGGCTGGAGACTGAGGAAGCTACATTATGAATAAGGGTTTTTTTTTTCTCTTCCTTGAGCTATATTGGGTATTATGCACTTTTAACTATCTGGTGGTCTGCTGGTGTCCTGTAGGACTGCTTATCTTGCGAAAGAGTTAGGTGCTGATGTGCAAGGAACCCACAGCAAAAGAGCCTGTGGGGCTTCACACTAGAGGACAAGGCAGTATCGCCTCCTAATCTGACTTATCCTGCTTCAATATGTACATATTTGTTGTCATCCAAACCTGTATGACTAATTTCCTTGTCCTCGAAAACCTAGCTTTACAAGTCAAATCTACTTTCCATGTCATCATGATTTGCCCATTAACCTCCAAAGCCCAGGTACATACAGACTTCAGAAAATGGTGGTTGGTGAGAGAACATTAATTTGAAGAATTGAACCCACAAACATTAATTCATTTTATAAAAATGTATGATCGCATAATAAAAGCCATACATGCATTAGAATTGGGGTCATAAAAAAGAATAGGACTTAGTGTCTGCCTTTGATCAGTTACATAAACAAATGATATGTATTCCTGTAGAGAGATGTACATAAAGTAGTGGGGTGGGAGAGTTTTTGTAGGACTTCATAGAGGATAGACCTGAAGGTGAGTAGGAGTTCATGTGAGAAGAAAAAGGAGAAGATATTCGAGCTTCAAGGACTACCGTATATAAAGACATTTCCCTTTAAAAATCCTTATGAAAGTTGCTAGACTGTACAAAGACCTGATGTGATCACAAACGAGCTGGCCACAGGGTTCTGTGTGGCCAGAGTGAAGTATGCATTGAGCAAAGCTACCATTGTTGAGGTGAAGCTGGAGTGAATTTATTATCCAAAGACGATGGTAATAGAGCTGCACAGGCGTTGCATGCCATGCTAAGTTTAGACAATCTGTGAGCAGTGGAAAGTTATTGGAGGTTACTGAAATTATTAAATTAGCTATGCCTCATTACATTCCCTTATCCAGCAATTTGATAGAAGCTTCTGAGGCTGTTCTCTGTGATTCTTGGTTCTGTTAGTTAGAAAACTGTCAATTTGAGAAATTTATTCATGATTCAATTCTCCTGATGAAACCAACTTAACTGCTCAAATTTCAGTTTTGCTGAACAGATATTTATTTAAGATCTTCCATATGCCACACATTATTGTTCGTGTTTTGTGTACAAAGAAGGGTAAGGCAGATGCTCTACCACAGATGATTTTGTAGTCAATGGAGCAACAGACATCTAAGCGGATAATATCAGAAAGTATGTACAAAACACTATGAGCTTAGCCTAGTTGGGCTTTCATGGGATATTATGAAATATTTCTTAGATTCTGTCATATTTGACTATTTACTGTGAGTCATAAATAAATCAGAGTCAGAATTCAAATGTTAACTAGGTTGGATGAGAACAGAGAGGACACAGATGCTGAAGTAATTTCTCTCTCATCCTGTCTCATGGTGGAAACATAACAGAAAAAATAAGCAATCCTCATGTGGAAGGTCTGCAAAAAAATACAGTGTCAATATCAAAAGTGAATTATGAATTTTATGAACACAACAAAAAAATAGGTGACCCAGAAGTTCTGTGAAAGAATAGACAGTTTCAATATCAAAAGAGAATCATAAATTTTCTGGAGTAATTATAGAAATACGGCTTTTAGAGTAATTGGAATTCGTTAAAAAATAAACTACTGAAATTATCTACCTAATGAAAGAACTGTTTCCAACTACTTAAAATGTGTGTTTCAGGTTAGACACAGCCCTTCTTTGTTCATATTTGAATGATTCTTTCTTCTTGTCACTAATTCATTGAACACAATACTTCTGTGCAGTCAGTATAGTCTCAATTTTTAAAAAAAATTAAGAAACACAGAGAGGGTAAGTAATTTACCCAAAGCCACACAGTCAGAGAGTATTTGAGAAAGAACAAAATTGAAGTTCCTGACTCTCAACCCAAGATGCAGTCCATTAGGCCATGTAACTTCCTCTTGAAAATAGTTATACACACCATAAGGCTATTTTTTCTTGTTTTCATAAAACATGTAGTCACTGTTTTTTATATTAAACTCTTGGAAGCTCTGGGAATAAATTAGTTTCCTTGAAAACACTTAAACAAATCTGTCCACGTTGGTTTATTTTATGGCTGCTCATGAATGTTGGATTCCTGGCATTGTTTTTATTTTTTGTAAGGGAGCGGTGATTTGTTTGCCTTTACACATGTATGTCTAGAATGAGATTGGTTTACTCTGCTATTTTGTGTATAAAACTTTGACTATATTGGATCAAGAACAGTACTAGGAATGGCTCTATATTTGTAGTGTTGCTGTGTAGTAATCAGTTATTATATTTCCAAGTTTGTTCAAAATACTCTAACTCCAAGGTATTTGCATCTTACAGGGTAACATCTTTTTACCTTCTGTTATATTCCCTTTAGAGTATTGGAGCAGAATACGTCTAAAAAGATAATGAAAAAAGGTATTTTGAGATATCCAAGTTAAATGAGAGGACCCTGGTATCATAGCCAAGTAACATCTAAACATCAAGTACCTACTTTTCTTCAGCAGAGATTGCCTTTATGGTCATTTTGTTACTGATATTGGATCAATCAACAAATATTTGTCAACAGTATGTGGTAATTGTTAGGATTATTTTCTCTTTCATCTTGGATTTTTTTTTCCATACTGCCACCCTATTCCTTCTCCTCCCTTTCTCGCCTGAGACTTTTCTTCCTGATTTCCTCCTCTCTGCTCCTTCTCTGAGCATCTACCATATGGCCAGCCCTCTGCTAGGCACTGGAGATAGGAATTTAGGACACGTTCTGTTTACAAACATTTCATCATCTACTGTTATGGTTTTTAAAAAGGTTTGACTCACATAGAAAAGACCAAAAGCTTGTCAACCTCATTTTCTAACAGTTCCTACTTTTTAGTGAAAAAAGGAAATGATGATAATGAAGAATTAGAGAATACTATAATAAAACTTGTACTAAATTTTAATATCTCAGAGAGATAATTTTGTTTAATCATTAAGATTGTAGACTGTTGAGCCCAATTGTCTGTGTTTGAATATTTACTCTGCTTTTTTGAGTTATTTCACCTTCTAGTGCTTTATTTATCTGTAAAATAGGGATGTTAATAATTCCTGTGCCATTGGACTGCTGGGAAGACTAAAGATTATAGAAAAATGCCTGCTGCATGGTAGGCATCATACACATAGCCATTATTATGGTTACTGTTATTAATAATATTCCTAAGTTATTTGAAAAAATAAAGACTATGCACTTAAAAATAGTAGAAAGGTGTTACATTTCAGCATATCTAGAGGCCTGTTGTGATTCTGGGGGCTGAGGACCATACTTGAGAATCATGTATTAATGAAAAAATCAGTGGTAGAGATGTTATACTAGAAACATGCTCAGGATAAGTTTCAATGGATGCACAGTAGAGAGAAACATAAAGATCTAGCCTCAGATGCATTGGTCATTCTAAAGAAGATTAATTACTTGTAAGCAGATAGAGTTGGATCTTATTGTTTGATTCTCTCAGCCATGCTATATCTTTTAATTAGATAATTTAAGACATTTACATTCAAAGTTATTGATAGGTATAAACTTACTCCTTCCATGTTGTTAATTTTCCAGTTGTTTTGTGCAGATCTTTTGTTTTATTCTTCCTTTCTTCCTTTGTGGTTTGTTGGCTTTCTTTAGTGGTATACTTTCATTCTTTTCTTTTTATCTTCTGTGTGTCTATTATGGCTGGTGCTTTGTGATTACCTGAGCCCTATATAAAATATCTCATACTTACAACAGGTTAATTTAAGTTGATGACACCTTAATTTTTTATACATGCATGAACTCTCCCTTCTTTCATGTTTTTTAAAATTAATGTCACATTTTATATCTTGTTATAATAATCTTTTTAAGCAAATAATTCTAGCTTTAGTTGTTTTTAATTGTTTTGTTTTTTGGCTTTTACACTAGAGATATTATTTATTTACCCACTGCTGTTACAGTATTAGAGTGTTTTGGATTTGACAATATATTTGCTTTTACATGTGAGTGTTTTACTTTCACATGATTGTGTTACTAGTGTCCTTTAGCTTGAAGCAACTCTTTTAGCATTTTTAGTAATGCAGGTCTTGTGGTGATAAACTCAGCTTTGGTTTGTCTAAGAAAGTCTTTATTATCCCTTTGTTTTTTGAAAGAGAACATTGCTACTGCTTGATTTAACATTCTTGGTTAGCACTCTTTTTCTTTTTAGATTTTGAATATCTATCCCACTGCTTTTTCACTTGCAAGATTTCTGCTGAGAAGTCTACTGATAATATCATGAGGGTTCCCCAACATGTGACAGTTTGCTTTTTCCCTTGCTCTTTGTTTTTAACTTCTGACAATTTGATTATGATGTGTTGCAGTGTAGACTTCTTTGGATTCATCTTACTTGGTGTTCTGTAGGCTTCCTGGATTTGGCTTTTTAATTCCTTCCTGAGACTTAGAGAGTTTCTATTATTATTTAAAAAATATGTTCCATGCCCTTTTTTATCTTTCTTCTTCTTCTGGCATGCCAGTTATGCATAAGTTGTTCTGCTTGATGGTGTCCCATAAGTCTCTTAAGCTATCTTCACTTCTTTGCATTCTTTTTTTCGCCTCAGATTGGAAGATTTCCAGTGATCTGTCTTCAAGCTCACTGATTCTTTCTTATGCTTAATCTAGTCCATTTTGGACTCCTCAAATGAATCTTTCAGATTTGTTATAGCATTCTCCAGATCTATGATTACTGTCTAGGACTTTTTTATACTTTCTATTTTTTGTTGTTATTGAAGTTCTCATCTTATTCCTGCATTGCTGTCTTGACCTCTGTGAGCATCTTTATGACCATTGTTTTGAATTATTTTCAGAATAAATCCCAAAACTTTGCTTCATTTAGGTCAGTTTCTGCATATTTAACTTGTTCTTTTGTTTGGAATATATTCCCCTAGTTGTTTTCCTTGATTCTCTGTGTTGGTTTCTGCACATTAGATAGGACACCTACCTTTTTCCATCTTGTTAGACTGCACTTGTGGAGAAGAAGGTTTTCACCAATACACGCAGCTAGAGATTTTACGCTGCCTCCCAAATCTTTATGTTTGTCCAGACTGCTGCCTGTGTTTTTGTGGCGCCCTGGGGCTTAGGATATGCCACATCTTGCCAATACCCTGAGACTGGTATGATAGGCATCATACTCCTTAGATATAGCTGGAAAGATTGAGTGTTGTGAGTTTGGGTGTTGTATGTAAGTTCCAGTTTTTTCTATCTTCACAGTGAGGCTGGGCTGGGTGTAGGTGTTTATTTCCTGCTTTCTTTGGGCTAAGCCAAGGGGAAGATCTTTGGAAAATATCTGTATTCACTTTCAGACTACTCCTTCTGATCCTGGAGAGATAGCTGCTGGAAATGGGCTCATTATACATCCACCTGTTTGTTTTCTTTTGTCTTGAACGACTCAGGATTGCAAAGACCCACTGAAATTTAGAGCTAGGTTATCAAGGAGACAGTCCCCTAAGTTGGGGCTATGGAAGTTGTGGTGCTCTGTGCATGATCAAACTTCTTCCCAAAAGATTGGACATTCCGGATTTATCTCTGGAGTAAGCTCAAAGGAGATCTCATGAAGTGCTGAACTCTGGCTCTGGCTATTAAAAATTAGTGTTTTTATACACTGTTAGCTCCCACTGTAAGTTCGTTAGAAACCATGTCATCAAGCAGCCACTGGGACTGTGTGTCATAAGCATCTTCTAGAGAGAAAGTGAGAGCTGAATGCTCATGCTCCTTTCCTATACTGCTCCAAGGGAATGTAGTCCCTGGAAGTGTTCGGGCACCCATTTAAAACCACTTCTTTGTTCTCAGATCAAGGGAGACTTAAATATGCACAGGCCCTTCTGTTTTCAGAACTACTAGGTTTAGGATAGAGTCCTTCAGAAGACAGCTTTATCTAGATTTATGATTACTGTTTAGCACTTTTTTATACTTTCTATGTTGTTGTTGAAGAGCTGTTGATGTGTGTCCTAAACGCTTTCTGGGGATAAACAGGACGAAATGTTTCCTTCTTTTTTTTTTAAAGGCCGCTTCTGCATAGCTCCAGGAGGATAAAGTCCCTGGAGGTACTTGTATGATACTTTATTAGGCTGATAAGATACCTTCTTAGCCTAATAGTCCCTTCTGCTCCTAGTGCGAGGGTATTTATGGTGCACTACCTTAAGTGGATGTTGTAAAAGCTAGTGCTCTCAGTGTGAGTACAATTTCCTCCCATGCTGGTGGTGGGTTGATGATTGTCTCTTCAACTCTCCAATGTAAATTAGTTAGAAGTTCATATCTTCAGTTTGCCATTGGATGGCTGTTTTAAAAATCTCTTCTGGAGGGAAAGAGGGAGCTATGTTTTTGAGGCTCCTTTTTGGCACTGCTCACAAGGGGACAGACTCCCTTAAAGATCCTGTGTGCCCATATAAAACTGCTGCTTTATTTCCTAGGGTCTAAAGGAACACGACTGTGTTTAATCTCTTTTGCCCTAACAGTTTGTGAATTAAGAGTCAAACTGTGAGGAAACTTGGGGTCAGGGCCCTATGTGTGAAATCCAGACCTTCCTCTACATAAGGGAAAACTGGGTGTTGGGGATTCCTTTCCCACAGACATGGTACATGTCTGAGGTGGGGTCTTGCCCTAGTATGCCTCGGCTTCTCTTACCTATTTGATACGTATATTTCAGCTTCTCAAACCCACAATGTATATATTTTCTCAGTTGCTCAGTGAGTAGAAGTCTCTCAACTGGCCTCTGACTTTCTCTCAACGGGAATTGATATAGATAGATGTTAATTTAGTGTGTCTCTGGGTAGAGGCAGAGTCAGAAGCTTCCTATTCTGCCAGATTAATGATGTTCTTATTAAATAAATTTAACAATATAAAAGTAATACATACTTGTAGCAAAAAATTCAAGTGCTGTAAAAAGGTAATAAATGAAAAGTTCAGCTTTCTTCTTATCCTCCTATCATACCTCATTCTCTCTTCCCAAATATAACAACTCAAAATTGTTTTCTATGTAGTTTTCTAAACATTTATCATATCAATACAATAATTATTTTTCTGTCTACTTTAACATTTTTAACATAAGTGGGAGTCACCTATACATACTTCTCTGCAAATTGCTTTCTTCCCTTTAACAACGTCTCTTGGCCAATTTTCCCAATTTACTCAAATATACCAACTACATACTTTTTTTAACCATATATATATTATTCCAACATTTGGATATACACTGGAATAAGTACTTAACAAGCAAATACATGAACATCTACGTGTGTGTGTGTGTGTGTATTAAGTGTGTATTTTAGTGTACCTGTATGAGTAGAATTTCTGGGTCAAAGAATTTATGCATTTTAGATTTTTTATTTATATTGCAAGATTGTATTAAAGAGTGATTTTATTTCTCTCTTTTCCAGGTTCAGTGAGGGGCAGGCACTTCAGCAAAATTCTTAAGAAATGAAAACACATTGCAAAAGGCTAACATTGACGATTTGGATTTGGATATAGTCAGAAGAAGACCATTAGAATAGTAAAAACTATCCTAAAAGAAGCCATGTAACATGAGAAAGGAAATGAGAACTTAGCCAAAGAAGGTTTGAAATAGAGAGGGCAGAGACAGGGGAGAGAAGCAGAGGGTTGGCTGCTAGCCAGTTGATACAAAGAAGTGGGATCCACGGTTAAAAGCAAAGTAGGGAAAGGGGAATTTGGCTATACTGCTTTAGTTTTTTAAGAAAAGGAAAGAATTTTATGTTACTTATACAGATCAAGTCAAGTAAAACAAAAAAATAAAAATGAAATTCAATTTCTCTATAGAGAACAGTAGGCTTGATGTGTGCAGAAGGCAGATTTCATCCCTGTCAGAAGAAGAACTTTCTCACCAGGGCTGCACACACAGAGGGGCTGCCTCAAGCCCATTGGGTGGTCTGACATAGGCTGGGTGCCCAACCCTCAGCCAAGGCCCTTCCTGCACTGGGCGGGAGGAGACGATGTTAAATGATCTCTAAGACTCTATTATATTATCATTCCCTAAACTAACATTTATTGTTTACTTTGTACCAGGTAGTCTACTGAAGTGCTGAATATGAGTTATCTCATTTAACCTTACCACATCTGTGTGAGGGAAAGAAATATTATTATATACATACAGTATTTCCTCCACTTAACAGACAATGAAATTGCAGTTTTAAATTGACCTCCTTTTCACCCCTGTTTCTTCCAATCCAAGTGTTTTGGTCTTAAACACCAAACTCAGAGACACCAGCCAGTTACAACATTCTTGAACTGGGAAGATATACTATATGAGAAAGTGTTCCTCATGATGTAGTTATATGAATGCTCTGAGGGGAAGAGGGAGGGATGCTTCATTGGGAGCATACTAATTGATGCCTACTGTTACTGGGTATTGTGCAGGATGTTGAGGAAATCATGGTGATGAGTACTCAGTCCTTGCCTTCACAGGGGTTTCAGATTTGTGAGAGAGACTGGCAAGTTAATAGAAAATTGCAGACGCAAGTGCTTGATTAGAAGTTAACCCAGGTATTAAACCTCCCTCCATGTTTGGGGGCTCAAGGAGAACATTTTAGAATAGAAGGGCTCTAAAGCTGAAGGAGAGTAAGAAGTACTTAAGAGTGGGAGGAGAGGGGTGTGCCTTGAACTGGGCATTCAAAGGAAAAGAAAGGCTGAAGCTATACTTCTGGCCAACAGCCAGGGGTTTAGTTTGTCTGGAGAGTAGCATGGGAGAGGGCAGAGAAACTACCTTTGGGATGGGAAAGCAGGCAGGACCTTTTTATGGCTTAGCTAAATGAGTTTGGTCCTCTTCCTGAGGGCAAGGCTTACTTAAATTTATATAGTAACTTTATTATGTATGTATAAAATAAAATCGCACTTATACTCCTATACTCTTAACAATAACCCCCTTCATATTTGAGTTAATTTTAAATTGGCTACATTTTATCTAGAAACTGAAAGTCCAGCTTTTTCCACCTTTAACTTAGGTAAGGTGAGGAATTGGAGCTTATGTTGACTTTGACATGCTGTCTCTGTAGATTACTTTACTCAACAGGTTAAAAATTTACACTAAAAGCAGTGCCCCCACCAAACTTTACAGATAAGGTTAGAGTTGGAGGGTGCAGTAAATAGATCTATTAGGAAGAAATGCTTCCCTCACTTTTCCCACTTTGGAATTGATCACACAGCTAGTTCCTCAGGAGAGTCAGCAGGTTTGGGAAGGTGAGAGGCAATCAAAGAAGCATAGTGAGTCATTTAGACTCAACCTTGACACATTCTTTTATCAGTCTCACATTTACCTATGGAAACCTAAGGCAAGTGGCATAGACTGTGGTTTCTCTCCTTTGGGCTTCTTTGTGAGCCATGTCCTACACTCCAGACCTGGAGGCCCACTTGTGTCAGTTATCCTGAAGGAGTGAAATAATGCACACTATACTGGGGCACAGGGACATGACGTCTGAGGATCAATTCTGGAATTCCACTCCAGGATTATTGTTTCTTGTTGGTGGTTGTCTTGCTTTGCCCCATGAAGTATTCTCTACAATTCAAAGTAAAGAAAACCAAAAGTCTGGTAGTCTGAGTTTCTAGAGATAGGAAACATACTTCTATAAAACAACATCTAAATAATTCCAAAACGCTCAAAATGTCCATATTTATGTCAGATATTCTATGGACAGAAAGCCTGTTACTTACCTTTGGGTAGCTCATAGTGAAGAATGTCAGATAATGCAAGAATTTTTCTCTTTTGCTAATTTTATTATTTCTAAAATTTTAGTTTTTACATAAGAAATATATGGCATCTCATGAAATTATCTCACCCCATCTGAATTTAACTCCTTCCATTAGGGGACAAATGCAGATTTCCACTGACTTCACCAAAAATGCTGCATTTGTGTCATAGATCAAACAGTGCCTCATGGGATTATATACATCATAAAATAGTTGTTCTAGAAGAAGCTTGTACATGAAACATTCAGATGCTCCCGTGATGAAAATCCTCCCTAACACTATATGTGCTGCTGTGGAACAGCAGCATTCCCTCCTCTCCCCGCAAATCTTATGTTTATGGAGTATAATAAGACATTTGAAGTTAACAATCTTACGGCGAGCCAGAAGAGAGATACTTTTGATCATAACATAGGATTGTGAGACCAGTAAAAAGGCACAGAGGATGAGCATGGCATGTGTGGTTTAGGGTTAAACTACAACAAGTTATATGTGTGTGTGTGTATATATATACATATATACAGATATATATATATATATATACATGTATATGTGTATATATATACACACACACAGACATATATACTTATATATATATAAACTTGTTTGTGTTGTATGTATTTGAGTATGTGATATATATGTATATCATATATATATATTTGATATATATATATATATATATATATATATATATATCACACACACACACATATATGTATAGGCTTGAAGAGAGATCGCACATGGAGGCAGATGGTAAGTCAAGAGGCCAGCAGGTGGGAAAGGGGAAACATTACAGTAAGCAGAGCGGAGTGCAGCAAAGGAAAGGATTTCTGTGAAATGAGGTACTCTGAGGTGTAAGCCCTGCCTAATGGATTTCTGTCTATGCTATGGTACCTAAGGAGAGAAAGATTTGTAACAGGGTTCTAAGCAAGGAATTTACATGATCCAGTTAATGGAGAACACAGGTATTGACAGGGCATTTCAACCTGGAGCTGAAGATGTGGCCTGGAGTAAAGATAAAGGACTGAATTTTTTTCCAGGGGTAACTTCTGCCTTAGAAGATAAAGCAGGTTCAGATTATTAAAGCCAATATTATGTACCAAGTTAACTGTAAGTTAAACTGAGTATTCTATCTATTAGTGTATGTGCTGCTTCCTACTGTAGTACATTATAATACATACCCAGAATGTCTAGTCCTAGAAAATGCTGATGAGCATCTCTGGGGAGGCAGGATGCAGAGGAGTAGAGAACTGAACTTGGGTTCCAAATTTGCAAACTAGCAAGAAGAACCAATATTTATACTCTGAAGCAGAGTGTATTAGTTTCTTAAAGATGCCTTAACAAAATGCCTGTCTTAAAACAGCAGAAATTAATTATCCTACTGTTCTGGAGGCTCTGGGGGAGAATCTGTTCCATGCTCTCTCTCAGCTTCTGGTGATGGCTGCAATTCTTGGTGCTCCTTGCCTTGCAGATGCATTGTCAAAGAAAAAAACAGGAATATAATAAAAGAAAAACAGAAAAAAATGGGTGGAAAGTAAAGAAAGATAAGGAATTCTAAAATACTTTCTTTAAATCACAGATATTGGCAGTTCAGTCAAAGCTTAACATTCTAATTAGGTTTATAGAACTTCAAAAACACAGAAATAGATACAAATTTAAAACAGAAGAAAAAAACTTTTCTCAACAAAAGTTATTGTAAACATTTCAAAAGCATGCTATACCGTAATATGAAATTCCAAGCAGGTTTGGAATTTCTGTTTTGTGAAAGCCTAGCAGTTTAAGTGTGATAAGGATGATGGAGAATGGGCTCTGGTAATGGCAGTTCCACAATTTCCAATTCACCTTTTGGGTTTTAGAAAAATCTTTCAGAGTCTCCAGTTCTCCTAAGAGGAGTCTTGTCTTCCATCTTTCTCTACACATTAAGCCTTCAATTGTTCCCACAGGCCCACGTGTACAATATGTACTATACTGTTGCCCACAAGAGTTTAATATAAATGTGACATCCTGCTGTGTAAGAAGAATTGTGCTATGATTTAATAACTAACATTTTCAGAGGGAGCCATTATTTAAAATGCATAAGAATTCAAGAATTATTTGGCTGATGAGATTTGAGCCAATTGGGATCAACTACCCTGTCATCATTCATGCAGCAGAACATAAATTTGAATCAGATGAAAGGAAATTTGCAGGTCAAATGCAATGGATTCTTCCAAACTGTCACAGTGAAAGACAATGCTTTGCTTGAGTAGAGAGGAAGAAATAAGTATCCTTTTAAAAACATTGAATGTCAGAATGAAACCAAAGTGATTAAACTATAGTGATTGCCTGAGTCTAATGACCTCATTTCTGTCTTGTAACTTGGGGAAAATATGTCAAAAATAATCCATTAAATAGAGCAAGATACATGCAAGACCTATATGAAGAAAACTATAAATCGTTATCAAGAACATAAAATAAGACAGATAAATGGGGCATGTACTATGTTCTTGGATGAAATTATTCAATATTGTAAAGATTTCAAATTACTCCAAAGTAATATATAAATGTTACATAATTTCAAAGCTCCAATGAAGTACTTTATGAAATTTAACAGTTTCTCAAATTTATCTAAACTTGCAAGAATAGCTATAGAAAAATAGTTTAGAAGTAGAAAAATTGTAGGTGTTTTAATTAAACTAAGTGTTGCTGGAGTAGAAATAGA
Organism: Plecturocebus donacophilus; assembly: GCA_004027715.1. Taxonomy (NCBI): domain Eukaryota; kingdom Metazoa; phylum Chordata; class Mammalia; order Primates; family Pitheciidae; genus Plecturocebus; species Plecturocebus donacophilus. The sequence goes on from PVKP010003729.1 coordinate 15,554, forward strand.
GACAGTGATCAGTGAAACAGAACAAGATTCAGTAATCAACTATTTATACATAAGAAATTTGATTATGATAAAGGTACATTCTGAATCAATAGGAAAAATAATTTCATGGGGAAAATTGGCATCTCATTTGAAAACTACATTAAGATATGTTATGTAGCTCATATAATTCATTAAAAAACTTAATTCCATGCAAATGGAAACAAAAAAATGAGGAAACCATGTAGTTATATCAAATATAACGAATTCAAGACAAAAACTACAAAAAAAGATAAGGTCATTATACAACAGTAAAGAGGTAAATTCAGCAAGAGCATATAACAATTGTAAATATATATGTACACTGCACTGGAACACTGAGATATATAAAACAAATATTATTAGAGTTAAAGAGAGAGTTAGAACCCAATACAATAATAGCCAGAAACTTTAGCACCCTGCTTTCAGCATTGGACAGATCATCCAGATAGAAAATTAACGAAGAAACATTGGATTATATCTGCACTGTAGACCAAATGGACCTAATAGATATTTACAGACCATTTCATTCAGTGTCTGAAGAATACATATTCTTCCCCTCAGCAAATGGATCATTCTCAAGGACCGACCAGATGTTAGGCCATAAAATAAATCTGAAACAAATGTATTGAAATAACATCAAGTATATTCTCTAATCACAATGAAATAAAACTAGAAATAAATAATAAGAGAAACTTTGGAAACTAAAAAACACATTGAAATTAAACAATATTGTCTTGAATGATGAGTGGGTCAATGAAGAAATTAAGAGGAAAGCGCAAAGTTTCTTGAAACAAATGATAATGAAAATACAACATACCAAATCCTATGAAATGCATCAAAAGCAGTACTAAGAGGGAATTTTATAGCTATAAATGCCTATATCCAAAAACTAGAAAAAACTTTATATAAATAACCTAACAATACGTCTTAAAGAATTAGGAAAGCAAGAGCAAACTAAACTCAAAATTAGCAGAAAAAAGAAATAACAAAGATCAGAGCAGATATAAATGAAATTGAAATAAAAAATACAAAGGATCAAAGATACAAAAAGTTGGTTTTTTGAAAAGATAAACAAAATCAACAAACTCTTAGCCAGACTAAGAAAAAGGGAAGATTCAATTAAATAAAATCAGAGGTTAAAAAGGAGACATTGCATGTGATACTGCAGAAATTCAAAAGGTCATTAGTGACTACTATGAGCAACTATGTGTAAAATAATCAGACAACCTAGAAAAATGTGTAATTTCCTAGACATATATAACCTATCAAGATTGAATCATGAACAAATCTTAAATCTGAATAAACCAATACTAAATAATTAGATTGGAGTCAGAATAAAAAGTCTCCTAGCAAAGAAAAGCCTGGAACATGATGGCTCCACTGCTGAATTTTATCAAACATTTGAAGAACTAATAACAATCCTACTCAAACTATTGTAAAAAATAAAGGAAGAGGGAATACTTTCAAACTAATTTTATAAAGCCAGCATTACCCTAATAGCAAAAGTCACAGAGAAAGATACATCAAAAACAACAAGCTACAGGCCAAAATCCCTGATGAACATTAGCATAAAAATCCTCAACAAAATACTAGCAAACAGAAGTTAGCAACACATTAAAAAGATTGTTTATTATGATCAATTGGGATTTATTCTAGAGATGCAAGGATGGTTCAATATATGCAAATTAATCAATGTGATACATCAACAGAATGGAGGACAAAAGACATATGATCATTTCAGTTGATGCTGAAAAAGCATTTGATAAAATTCAACATTACTTCATGATAAAAACCTTCAGAAAATTGGGTATAGATGGAACATATTTCAACACAGTAAAAACCATGTATGACAGACCCACAACTAGTATCATAATGAATGGTAAAAAAACTGAAAGCCTTTTCTCTAAGATCTGTAACAAGATAAGGATGCCCACTTTCACCACTGTTACTCAACATAGTACTGGAAGCCCTAGCTAGAGTGATCAGACAAGAGAAATAAAGGGCATCCAAATTGGAAAAGAAGAAGTCAGATTATCCTTGTTTGCAGATGAATATAATTCTATATTTGGAAAAACCTGAAGACTCCTAAGAAAAGTATTAGAACTGATAAATTCAGTAAACTTTCAGAATACAAAATCAACACATTAAAATCAGTAGCATCTTTATATGTCAGCAGGAAGCAATCTGAAAAAGAAATCAAGTAATTCCATTTATAATAGCTACAAATATAATGATATACCTAGGAATAAACTTAAGCAAAAAGTGAAAGTTCTCTACAATGAAACCTATAAAACATTAATACAAGAAATTAACGTAGACACAAAAAATGAGAAGAACTTCCATGTTCATGGATTAGAAGAATCAGTATTGTTAAAATGTCCATAAAAGAGAAATTAATCTACAGATTCAATGCAATCTTTATCAAAATACCAATAATATTCTTGACAAAAACATAATAATCCTAAAACTTACATGAAACCACAAAAGACCCATCCTGAGCATTAAGAACAAAATGGGAGGTATCACAATACCTGATTTTAAATTATACTACAGAGCTGTAGTGACCAAAACACCATGGTACTGGCATAAAACAGACAGACCAATAGAACAAAATAGTGAACCTAGAAATAAATTCATAAACTTATACTGAATTCATTTCCAACAAGCGTTTCAAGAACATACAACAGGGAGAAAACAGCCTTCAATAAATGGTCCTAGGCAAACTGGATATCCATATGCAGAAGAAAAACCCAGATCCCTACCTTGTGCCATACACAAAAGTCAAATCAAAATGGAATAAAGACTTAAACTTAAGACCTTAAACTATGAAACTACTAAAAGAAAACATTGGGGACTCTCTCCAGGACATTGGACTGGACAAGCTTTCTTGAGTAATACCCCACAAGCACAGAAAACTAAAGCAAAAATGGACAAATGGGTCCATATCAAACTGAAAACCTCCATACAGCAAAGAAAATAATCAACAAAGGGAAGAGTGAATCCACAGAATGGGGGAAAATGTTTGCAAACTATTCATCTGACAAAGGATTAGTAACCAGAATATTTAAGAAACTCAAACAAAATAGGAAAAAAATATAATAATCTGATTTTAAAATGGGCAAAAATGGACTTCTGGGCAAGATGGCTGAATAGGAATAGCTCCCATCTGCAGCTCCCAGCAAGGTCAACTCAGAAGGCGAGTGATTTCTGCATTTCCAACTGAGGTACCTGGTTCATCTCATTGGGACCAGACAGTGGGTACAGCCCACTGAGGGTGAGCAGAAGCAGGGTGGAGCATTGCCTCACCCAGGAAATGCAAGGGTTTGGGGAACTCCCTCTCCTAGCCAAGGGGAGCTGGGAGGGACTGTGCTGTGAGGAATGGTGCATTCTGGCTGAGATGCTATGCTCTTCTCACTGTCTTTACTGCCCACAGACCAGGAGACTCCTTCTGGTGCTGTGCCACCAGGGCCCTGAGTTTCAAGCATAAAACTGGGCAGCCATTTGGGCAGACACCAAGCTAGCTGCAGCAGTTTTTGGGGTTTTTTTTTTGCCATATCCCAGTGGTGTCTGGCACGCTAGCAAGACAGAACCATTCACTCACCCGAAAAGGGGAGTGAAGCCAGGAAGCCAAGTGGTCTAGCTCAGTGGATCCCACCCCCACAGAGCCCAGCAAACTAAGATCCACTGGCTTGAAATTGTTGCTGCCAGCACAGTAGTCTGAAGTTGACCTGGGATGCTTGAGCTTAGTTGGGGGAGGGGTGTCCACCATTACTGGGGCTTGAGTAGGTGGTTTTTCCCTCACAGTATAAACAAAGCTGCCAGGAGGTTTGAACTGGGTGGAGCCCACCGCAGCTCAGCAAAGCCACTGTAGCCAGACTGCCTCTCTAGATTCCTCCTCTCTGGGCAGGACATCTCTAAAAGAAAGGCAGCAGCCCCAGTCAGGGTCTTATAACTCTCATCTCCCTGGGACAGAGCACCTGGGGGAAGAGGTGGCTGTGGGCCCAGCTTCAGCAGACTTAAACATTCCTGTCCATTGGCTCTGAAGAGAGCAGTGGATCTCCCAGCACAGTGCTCAAGCTCTGCCAAGGGACAGATTGCTTCCTCAAGTGGGTCTCTGACTCTGGTGCCTCCTGATTGGGAGATACCTCCCAGCAGAGGCCAACAGATACCTCATACAGGAGAGCTGCAGCTGGCATCTGGCAGGCACCCCTTTGGGATGAAGCTTCCAGAGGAAGGAACAGGCAGCAATCTTTGCTGTTCTGTAGCCTTCACTAGTGATACAGGCAAACAGGGTCTAGAGTAGATCTCCAGCAATCCCCAGCAGACCTGCAGCAGAGGAGCCTGACTGTTAGAAGAAAAACTAACAAATAGAAAGGAATAGCATCAACATCAACCAAAAGGACATCAACACAGAAACTGCATCCAAAGCTCACCAACATCAAAGACCAAAGGTAGCTAAATCCATGAAGATGGGGAAAAAAACAGCTCAAAAAGGCTGAAAATTCCAAAAACCAGAACACCTCTTCTCCTCCAAAGGAACACAACTCCACCAGCAAGGGAACAAAACTGAATGGAGAAGGAGTTTGACAAATTGACAGTAGTAGCTTTCAGAAGGTGGGTAACAAACTCCTCTGAGCTAAAGGAGCATGTTCTAACCCAATGCATGGAAGCTAAGAAGCTTGAAAAAATATTAGAGGAATTACTAACTAGAATAACCAGTTTAGAGAAGAACAAAAATGACCTGATAAAGCTAAAAAACACAGCATGAGAACTTCATGAAGCATGCACAAATATCAATAGCCAAATCGATCAAGCAGAAGAAAGGATATCAGTGATTGAAGATCAACTTAATGAACTAAAGCATAAAGACAAGATTAGAGAAAAAAGAATGAAAAGAAATGAACAAAGCCTCCAAGAAATATGGGACTATGTGAAAAGATCGAAACTTCATTTGATTGGTGTACCTGAAAGTGATGGGGAGAAAGAAACCAAGTTGGAAAACACACTTCAGATTATTCAGAAGAACTTCCCCAACCTAGCAAGAGAGGCCAACATTCAAATCCAGGAAATACAGAGAATTCCACAAAGATACTCCTCAAGAAGAGCAACCCCAAGACACAAAATTGTCAGATTCACCAGGGTTGAAATGAAGGAGAAAATGCTAAGGGCAGCCAGAGAGAAAGGCCGGGTTACCCACAAAGGGAAGCTCATCAGACTCACAGCAGATCTCTCTGCAGAAACCCTACAAGCCAGAAGAGAGTAGGGTCCAATATTCACCATTCTTAAATAGAAGAATTTTCAACCCAGAATTTTATATCCAGCCAAACTAAGCTTCAAAAGCGAAGGAGAAATAAAATTATTTACAGATAAGCAAATCCTGAGAGATTCAGTTACCTTCAGGCCTGCTCCTGAAGGAAGTACTAAACATGGAAAGGAACAACTAGTGCCAGCCACTGCAAAAACACAGCAAATTTTAAAGACCATTGACACTAAAGGAACTGCCTCAACCAATGGGCAAAATAACCAGCTAGCATCATAATGGCAGGATCAAATTCACACATAACAGTATTAACTTTAAATATAAACAGGCTAAATGCCCCAATCAAAAGACACAGTCTGGCTATTTCGAACAATAGAAAAAGAGGGACTCCTCCCTAACTCATTTTATGAGGCCAGCATCATCCTGATGCCAAAGCTGGCAGAGACAGAACAACAACAAAAAATTTCAGGCCAATATCCCTGATAAACATCGATGCAAAAATCCTCAATAAAATACTGGCAAACTGAATCCAGCAGCACTTCAAAAAGCGTATCCACCATGATCAAATTGGCTTCATCCTTGGGATGCAAGGCTGCTTCAACATATGTAAATCAGTAAATGTAATCCATCACATAAATAGAACCAATGACAAAAACCACATAATTATCTCAATAGATGCAGAAAAGGCCTTAAACAAAATTCAGTGGCCCTTCATGCTAAAAACTCTCAATAAACTTGGTATCAATGGAATGTATCTTTAAATAATAAGAGCTATTTATGATAAACCCACAGCCAATATCATACCAAACAGGAAAAAGCTGGAAGCATTTCCTTTGAAAACTGGCATAAGACAAGGATGCCCTCTCTCACCACTTCTATTCAACATAGTATTGGAATTTCTGGCCAGGGCAATCAGGCAAGAGAAAGAAAGAATTTTCAAATAGGAAGAGTGGAAGTCAAATTGTCTCTGTTTGCAGATGACATGATTGTTTATTTAGAAAACGCCATCATCTCAACCCAAAATCTCCTTAAGCTGATAAGCAACTTCAGCAGTCTTAGATACAACATCATTTTGCAGAAATCACAAGCTTTCCTATACACCAATAACAGACTTAAAGAGGGTATACACCCAAAGGATTATACATCATTCTACTATAAAGATTTATGCACACATATGCTTATTGCAGCACTGTTTATAATAGCAAAGACTTGAGCCAACCCAAATGCCCATCAGTGATAGACTGGATAATGAAAATGTGGCACATATACACCACAGAATACTATGCAGCCATAAAAAAGATGAGTTCATGTCCTTTGCAGGGACATGGATGAAGCCAGAAACCATTATTCTTAGCAGACTGACACAAGAACAGAAAACCAAACACTGCATCTTCTCACTCATAAGTGAGAGTTGCACAATGAGAACACATGAACACAGTAAGGGGAACATCACACACTGAAGTCTGTTGGGCGTGGTGGGGTAGGGGAGGGATGGTATTAGTAGAAATACCTAATGTAGATGATGAGTTGATGGGTGCAGCAAACCATTATAGCACACGTAACAAACCTGCACGTTCTGCACATGTATCCCAGAACTTAAAGTATAATTTAAAAAATGGGCAAAATAATCTGAAAAACATTCCTTAAAGGAAGACATACAAATGGCAAATAGGTATATCAAAAGGTGTCCAACATTCAATGATCATCAGAGAAATAAAAATCGAGACTACAAAGAGATATCATCTTACCCTAGTAAGAATGACTTTTATCCAAAAGACAGTCAATAACAAATGCTGGCAAGGATGTAAAGGAAAGGGAATCCTTGTGCTCTGTTGGTGGAAATGTAAATTAGTACACCCACTGTGGAGAACAGTTTGGAGGTTCCTCAAAACACTAGTTAGAACCATCACAGGATACAGGAATTCCACCACTGGGTGTTTATCCACAGGAAGTATATCCGTGTGTCAAAGAGACATCTGCACTCCCGTTTATTGCAGCACTATTCACGACAGCCAAAATTTGGAAGCAAGCTAAATGTCCATCAACTGACAAATGGATAAAGGAAATGTGGCACATATTACAATGGTGTACAATTCATCCATAAAAAGAATGAGAATCTGTCATTTGCAACAACATGGATGGAACAGGAGGTCATTATGTTAAGTGAAATAAGCCAGGCACAGAAAGACAAACTTCCCATATTCTCACTCATTTTTGGGATATGAAAATTAAGACTATTGAAATCATGGGGATAGAGAGTAGAAGGATGTTTACCAAAGGCTGGGAAGGATAGTAGGGTTAGGGGGGTAGTAGAGATGGTTAATGAGAAAAAATATATAGTTAGTTAGAATGAATAAGATCTAGTATTTGATAGCATAACAGGGCAACTACAGTCAAAAATAATTTATTCTACATTTAAAAATAACTAAAAGAGCATAATTGGATTGTTTGTAACATATGATTGAGGTTATGGATACCCCACTTACCCTGATGTAATTATTACTCATATGCCTGTATCATAATATCTCATGACCTGCATAAATATATACATGTACTATGTAACCACAAAAATTATAAATAAAAATTAAATTTAAAAAATCAGGTGGATTAAAGCATAAACTGTAAAATATGAAATTGTGGAAGTATTAACAGAAACTGGAAGATGTAGAGTTGAAATAATTAGCATATAACACTAATGACTATTACAAACACCATACAATTGTTTAACAAGAATAAATTGGATTCATATTTATATCTATGAAATGCTATACAAAATAAGTGAAAAATAGAAATGAAGACAATTTGTAAACTCTGTAGATAATGCTAACCTTCACTGAACTGCACCCTTAAAAAGGGTAAATTTTATTAGATGTAAACCATACATTAATAAGGCTATTTTTTTAAAAAAATATACGGAACATGTAGGTATTACTTAATATTGCATTTGGCGTGATGTAGCAGAAACTCATTTATAGTGGCTTAATCAAAAGAGATTTTTGCCCTATAGGCTTCAGAAATACAGGGGATTAAATCTCAATGGAGCTGTTTTTGACCAGTTTGAGGCATGAACTGATAAATGCTTTCCCATTTCTTTTCCTGGGCAATGCATTCAGATAATATGTTTTGTAAAGCTCCTTCAGAGAATCCTGCAAGGCCGAACTCAATTTTCTCATAGTGGTAGCCAACGTTTTCTCCTTCCCTGACCTACTTTACTCCTGCCTTCTACTGTTGCTTCCTAGAATCACATCCCAAATTAAGCATCTGGTTACAGGCTTTTGTTTTTGGTTCTGCTTTTAAGAGAACCCAGTCTGATGCAAACCATAAAGACTGGAAAGCTATTTCAAGAAGAGCTTTACAAAATGACAGTACCTAGGTTGGTCATTTATGATTCAGAAATATAGTTTTATTTATTCATGTATTGTAAATCTGATTCATAAGAACTTATCCCTGTGAGACCACCAGTGATTCTCCAGCACCTAACACAATATCTAGTACAGAGCAAGTGCAAAGTCCTGCTAGACCACCTACGCTACCACGATACACACAGACAGAATCTTGAGCAATCTTTTTTTACATTAATACTCATTGCTGAGGTTTCAATTTTAAAATATTGATTCTTATATTTTGATTTAAATTCACCAAGTAAATTAAAATAAATTAAAAACACACTTTTAGACCAATTCTTTAGAACATATTTGTAGTTGGCCTACAGGACCACCTAGGACATAATGAGACCACCAATGGCCCTGAGATTCTAATTTCAGAACCATTCATCTGAACCACAGCAAATACACATTCTGGCAGAGAATGAAGTGAAATAAACAATTCTCATATTTGTTTATTTAGCTTTTGTCTTCTTTTTAAAAACAGACTTTTTTCTTATCCTTCTTGATTGAAATGCAGAAAGTCAGCCTTAACATCATCACTACCTCCAGTTCTGGAAAACCAAAATATTAAAAAAGAGAAAACACTAACAATAGCCTTAAGATCCAACTTATGGCTTATTGATTAGCCTGATATTAGTGAATTAGTGAATTAAACATTCTGAAGAGCTGGCTGAGTCAACTTGCTATCTGCTTCTGAAGGTAATGAATTTATGTCCAGTAGGTGTGTTAATTGCAGTTCATGCATATTTGCTCATTTAGGTGTACTGAAAAACTTAAAATGAGGTATGGCTGAGACGTCTAGGTGCTGGTCTAAGATATATTCTATCATTCCTTTTGATATTTTGCCTAGCTGAACGTCTAGAGTACCCAGCACCCTTTCCTCCATTCAGCTAGGTATAGACATGTGATTCCCATCTGACTTGCTTTCTTTTAAAAAATTTCTCAAGACTATTATCTTTTGCCAACATCTAATATTCAGGTAATTTTATGAACTACCCAATACCCTATTAATAAATACTTTTCCTACTTAAATCAGTCAGAGTCAGCTAAGATACTAATCACTTGTAAGACTGATTTCCTTGAGTTTTGTAATAAATATTTTACAACACAAAGTGGAAATAATATAAACTACTTAAAAGCAAAACATCCATAGGTACTTTAAAGTAGTGTCACATTTTTTTCCTCTAGGTGGGAATATAGCCATTTGTACATTTCTATTGTGTGTTAAAAGTTTTTGCTATTTTAATACCATGATAATATGATTTGAGAAAACCTATAGTCTTCATGTGAGTAATGAGTTGTTAAGAGGATCTGGGAGCTGATTAGTCCTGAGCCTACAAGGAATGTTACTAACTCCTTCTACGAACAAAGAGCAAGGCTATATTTTAGACAGAAAATAGAAATAAATAGTGTCACCCTGAAAGGAAGCAAGCCTTTGCAAAGAGGCTTGTTCTAGCTTTTGAAGGCAAGTCCGGGTAAAGCTAAGAATTTAGAACATAAGCTAGTACTTCACAGCTGGGAAACTTGGGCCTGGATGCTGACTTTGAAGAACCGGTGGAATAATCAGAAAATCAAAAAATAATAGATGCTGGTGTGGATTGCGTGAAAAGGGAACACTTCTACACTGCTGGTGAGAATGTAAACTAGTAAAACCACGATAGAAAACAGGGTGAAGATTCCTTAAACAACTAAAATTAGAACTACCATTTGATCCAGCAGTCCCACTACTGCGTATCTACCCAAAGAAAAATAAGTCATTATACTAAAAAGATACTTGCACACTCATGTTTATAGCAGCACAATTTGCAATTGCAAAAAAATGTGGAACCAGCCCAAATGCTCCTCAATCAATGAGTGGATAAAGAAACTGTAGTGTATGTATGTAATAGAATACTAGTTGGCCATAAAAAGGAATGAGTTGATGGCATTCACAGCAACCTGGATGGGATTAAAAACTATTATTCTAAGTGAAGTTACTCTGGAATGGAAAACTAACCATTGAATATTGTCACTCATAAGTGGGACCTAAGCTATGAGAATGCAAAGGCATAAGAGTGACACAATGGACTTTGGGGACTCAGAGGGAAAGGGTGGGAGGTGAGGTGAGGGATAAAAGACTACAAATTGGTTCAGTGTATACTGCTCAGGAGATGTGTGGACCAAAATTTCACAAACCACCTCTAAAGAACTTCATCACATAACCAAATACCACCTGTTGTTCCCCTCAAAGCCTATGGAAATAAAAAATTAGAAGAAAACTAAGTTAAATTAAATAACTGGTGGTAAAACAAACTTCGCAAGCCAGTGGGTGTGAGAAAAACAGAACAGGCCAAATATGAGAATAGAATTTTCAGGAGTCCAGGACTATAGACTTCTTGGAAAGAGATAAAAGCAGCATAGGTGAAAGGACCTAAAGCCCCCTGCAAAAAATTCATTGGTGAGTATCTTCCTTGAGAAATAGGAAGGTTCTAAAGAACCCAGAGAAATTATTTGGGGCCAAGGAATGTATGTAGGAACTCTCAACTAGGGATGAAATCAGGAGGACTGGATTGGATGGTGTCCTCCTAAAATTCATGTTTTTCCCACAACCTCAGAATGTGACTTTATTTATTATATGTAGTTGTAGATGTAATTAGTGAAGATGAGGTCATAGTGGAGTAGAATGTGCCCTTAATTCACTATGGCTGGTGTCCTTATAAGAAAAGAAGAAACACAGAAAGAGGGACACACGGGGAGAATGCCATCTGGCGATGGAGGTGGAGGTTGGAATGATTCATATGCATGCCAAGGAATCTAGGGATTGCCAGCAACACCAGAAGCTGAGAGAAAGATCTGGAGCCCATCTTTTCCCAGCACTTTGGAGAGGAAGACCTCTGCCAACACCTTGATTTCAGACTTGTTCCCTCCAAAGCTAAGAGAGAATAGATTTCTGTTGTTTGAAGTCACCTGGGTTGTAGTAATTAGCAACTGCAGCTCTAGGAAACTAATATACCAAGAAAGAGGTGATAGGGACAAATGTGACCCTTGCTAAACCGAAAGCTCATTTTAAAGTCACCTTGTGCATTATCGTGAATTGTGTTTACTTACAACCCACCTTAGAAGAAGTTGAGCTTATGAGAATGGATGGGTGCTAGAAACCCTACAAATTCATGGTAGGAAACCCACCCTTTGCTTAGATTTAAGATAAAAGTAGTTCAGATTTTTGCGCTTCACAAATTATGCTATTAGGAGAGTGTGTGTGTGTTTCTTGCAAACTCTCCTTTTTCTCATGAATTGTGGTAAAAGTTAAAGGGATTTCTCTGTCCTTTGCTCAGATGGGGAGAGGTCCACATGCCCCAGCAGACTAAGGGCAATGACGCTAGTGGAAAGACCCTGCTCTCTAACCTAGAAAAAAACCACTGGACCTCTTGAGAATAATAAATGGCTTTTTGAGAAGAATGTATGGATTCTTGAGAAGATTCATTTGGCCTCCTGCCTTTCTCTCTTCCTACACAGTGTATAGCATATAACGAGCACACTGATTTGTGGGAGGAAGGAACCAGCAGCTTCAGGGCAGGTAAATCGACAAAGGCAGACAATTGGAGACTTTAATTTTCTCTCCTGGAATCTCCTCTCATAGAGTAGAGACAGAGTCTATTCTAAAGAGCTTGGAAGGGTGCAGTGGCTCACGCCTGTAATCCCAGCACTTTGGGAAGCTGAGGTGGACAGATCACTTGAGGCCAGGAGTTCGAGACCAGCTTGACCAACATGGTGAAATTCCATCTCTACTAAAAATACCAAAATTAGCCAGGTGTGGTGGCATATGACTGTAATCCCAGCTACTTGTGAGGCTGAGGCACGAGAATCACTTGAATCAAAGAGGCAGAGGTTGCAGTGAGCCCAGATGGCACCACTGCCCTCTAGCCTGGGAAAGACTCTGTCAACAACAACAACAACTACAACAGACCTTGATTTTATTTGCTCAAGATAATCTTATAGGCAAAAAAGACCAGTTTTTTTTTTCTATCTGTATTTCTTCCTCCTGCTGTTTGAGACCTCTTCTAGGCTAAATCTTCATTAGCTACTCAGGAAAACTGTTCTCCTTTTTTGTGCCAACCTCGAACTTGTTATATTAAATATGTATAAAATATACACATACTATATGTATTTTAGTACTTATGGTGTCCTTATCTTTTTATTCATACTTTTTGTGCTCCATGTCTATGAAAAATTCAGCAGGCATTTTATATCCAAGTATGTAGTAGTAGTAGTAATGATAATGGTGATGATTTTTAATGTTGTTAGCTATCATTTATTCAATATTTATGATCCTGGTACTACTAGGTACTTTACATGGGTTATTTCTCTTAATCCTCACATTGACTTTGTAGCATATATATTATTTTTATTCCCTTTTTATAAATGATGAAACTGAGACTAAAAAAGTTTAAGTAATTTTTCCATGGTCACAAACTAGTAAATGTTGAACTAAAGCCTCTTACTCCATGATATGGTTTGACTGTGTCCCCACAGAAATCTCATCTTGAATTGTAGCTCCCATAAGCCCCACATGTCATGGGAAGAACTCAGTGAGAGGTAATTGAATCACGAGATCTGATGATTTTATAAAGGGCAGTTCCCTGCACATGCTCTCTTGCCTGCCACCATGGAAGATGTGCTTTTGTTTCCCCTTCACCTTCTGCCATGATTGTGATGCTTCCCCAGCCACAAGGAACTGTGAGTCCATTAAACCACTTTTTAAGTTACCCAGTCTTGAGTATTTACTCACAGCAGTATGAAAATGGGCTAATATACTCCACAACATGTGCTTTCAACTGCCACATTAGTCAAGAAATATTCATGGAGCACCTCAATACCAAATATGACTATTCGAGTGCCTACTCTGTCTACATCTGTCTCACAGAAATTGCCTGATTTTCTTCCCCTGCCAGGGAGGCAATTTCCTGAAGCTGTGTTAATGATCCCATAACCCTGCCCACGAATTGTGGATATCTGTACCAGGATTCAGCACCTACTCCGGGACATAATCAATCTGCAGCCTGAATAGTAATATAGGATCTATATATGATTCCTGTTCTTGGAATTTCACAAAAGGAATTTTCTCCCTTTTTGCTTAATCTGAAACACATTATTTGAGTTAGCCCAATTGAGTTTATGTCTCAAAAGCCAAGCACCGTATCTAAAATACCCAACTCTAGAAAGTGTTCCAGACATTGGTAATGCACAGAGGGTAGTGAGAGGTAGGTGGAGGAGATAATCTCACTGTACTTCTACATGCTTACAGGTTGCTGGGCAAGAAGGCAGAGACAGGTGGCAGACTCATAGCTATAAACAGTTTCTGAAGGGTCAGTAAAACTGTTCGTATTCATGGGTCTTCAGCTAATTTTCTAAGGGTGAAGCTCTCCCAGCCCCCTTAGGTGGCTCACTATTTTAGGTGGCTTAGTATTCTGGGACTGTTGTGTGGGTGAGGAAGGGATATAAAGGTTGCATAATCAGATGAAGTCTGAGAAGATTTTAGAGGATTGACTGGCAGTCACTCCTGCTGACCTGGGAGAAAAAGAGGAAGTAGAACCAAGTATTTTTCTCAGAGCAGGGGACCTTCTCCCTCCCTTCAGTGAGAGATGAGAGATAACTGGGCCATAACTCAGGGCCCCAGGGGCTCCTGGGACTCTAAAAATGTGTCCCACACTGACTCTTCACAAAGTCCTTTCTTCTGCAAAGTAGATCTCTTCCTTCTTAGGCCACCACCTGGAATCGGCAGTTGGACTACTTGCAAGAACCCTCTAGTCACGCCCTCAATTCTTTTACTCAGGTATTTTGGGAGAATCCAGCCCCCACATGCTCTGTTTATTATCTTTTGGATCTTTCATAAGAGGTTTTGAAGATCCCATAAACCCTGAGTCAAATCTTGAACGATAGAAAACTTGCTTCACTTTAGGGCAGGGTGAGCTTATTTGTCAAATACTTTTAGGGTGCCAGAGAAAGACTGGTATCCTATTTTTCTGACATAGCAAAGAAATTCAGGAAAAGCAAAAGAGCTCTTTTTATATTAAAAAGGTTGACTTTCCTATTCTGTCACAGGAACTATAATAAGAATAAATGTACCAAAAGAAAGTAATGACACCAGATTGACCCCTGAAGAAGGTGACAATGGAGAAGGATGAGTGGGGTTTAAACAGACAAATGAACAAGAAAGTTCCTTGCAGGTAGAGGAAACTGCAAATTCTTACGCAGAGGGGGATAACAAACTGGACGTGATTTCCTCACAACAGCACAGTATAAACTAATTTGGTTGAAAACAAAGAAACCAGGGGGTATGATTCCTACTCTTACCAATGTGTAATTTGATTTGTGAATGCAAAACATATACTGATTTTTTAAAATCTCCAAATCAAACCAAGCAAAACCTTCATTGCACATACATAATAATAGCTAACATTTACTAGATATCTATGAAGCGTTTGAAAATATTGTCCTACGTATTAAAACATGCTATGTTCGGTTTAGTCTCTATGACAGCTGGAGTTGATGCCTCTTTATCAGTCTTATTTTACCAAGACTAGACAGAAGAGATCACTTGTTCATCATTAGAGGGGTGGCAAATGTTGAGGCCACCTCAAAGCAACAGGCCCATCTGAGCAAGTGAATAAGTTAGCCTAAAGAGAACATTTTGCTTTATTTGATTTTGGAACATGCTTCAAAGAATGTAGCCAGATGGAGAACTTCTGGGGCCCATGAGGCTCTGACTGGACACCTAAGCAAAACTTTTGATGAGAAAATGTGTCCACCTGGTGTGTGCCAAGTTAATTTGCACCCTTGCTAGCCAGACCATGAGGAGAAGCCACTGAGTGTGAAGGACAGAGCCTGGCTCGGGGCAAAGACCAAACCTTTAGAAACAGAAATGTGTTCCAGTGTTCAGGTTCAGTTCACAATGCAATGAACAAATTGTAATATTAGGTTTCTTCCTCAATCATCACCAAGGTAGTGGAAAAACTTTCTTTAGCTTGACCTTGTAGAAGAAGGACAGTGAGACCCTCTTTTAGAGGGAGCAGAGAGTTGATGCTTTCAAAGCTTTTCTCCAGGACACCAGAAGAATGATGCCAGGAGACAAGGCTCTCAGGATAAAAGTAAAGAATGATTTCCACTTAAGGGCACAGTCTTTTCTTTAGCCAGAAAAGCACCCTTGAAGGCTTATAGAGCAGGCGGACACAGAAATGCCTGGTAGCTGAAGAGGCTAAATAGGTACCTTTTGTTTGTTTTTTCTGCTCAACATTGTTTCCTCTATTTAGTATTTACACATTATGATGTGTCACAATAATAAGAATAACAATAGCTACCAGTTAGCATTATGTAAGGAAGGCAGTGTTCCAAGTAGTTTTCACAAATTAACTCAATGAAAATTCAAAACAAACTCTTGAGGGAGAGTCCCATTATTGTGTCCATTTTACAGATGAGAAAACTGAGGCATAGACAGGTTCCCATTGTTCACACAGCTAGCAAGGAGGCTGAACCAGGGATCCATCCTAGGTATTCTGGCTCCGAAGTGCATGCTTGAAACTCTCCCTCTCTTTAAATACTCTTCATAGGACTCCAAGAGTAAACTCAGCAATAATGAAAACAAGTTTCTTTCTTATAATTCATCTTTGACTCAGCCTCCCCAGCATAAAATGGGTATAATATTATGGCGATTATTTATATAGCTCGTCGTGGGATTTTGGAAACGTGGTTAATGTTTAAATAGCACCAGGAGGCCCATTAAATGTGCAAGAAAATGTAGACAAAGAAACATTTTCAGCATTGCTTATTGACGATGGCAGTGAAAGTTGAAGTTTCCTTTCAAGTTTTTACTACTCCCAGTGATTCCTTCTTTGTAGTATTGCCTATGGCCCATTTTTCTAGCTCTCCCATGGAGAAGAAAATAACATGGCTGAGTGAAACCTCCCACCCACATCAAGTCAGCCACTCATAATTAACTTCCTTAATCAAAGGTAACCCTTCTTTTTTGATTAATCATCTTTTTATAGTACACTTAAGGGGAAAAAGAAGCAAGTAAAAATATTAAGTTGGAGGCAACACAAACTAATTTGATAATATTGCCATTACAACTGAGTAAAGAAATACACGGAGCTCCCCTTGAAATATTTTTCCTGTCAAAATGTATGTCTTTTCTAAAGGGTGTGAGCAAGGGGGTGTTTTTCTTCATGCACACCATGTGGATGTAATGAGTAAATGTTAGCTTTGTGTCTTTTTTTGGCCCATTAAGAATTATACACCATGGCAATCTACAAACAAGACTGACCAGGTAGGCAGCGCTAAAAGAAGTTTGATGAATCACAGAAAAATGGCCAATTATTTACAAAACATAATTTGGGAGGTGAAGTGGCTATATCACACTTTATGGGAGTACAATCACTCCCTAAGAAATGGCCAATTCAATCACATCAGCTGTTATCTCTGAAGATTGGGAGCCATGGATTCACCATTTGCAACAAAGCACTCCAATATTTTCCAGGAGCAAAAGCACTTTTCACTGGCTGCTCCAGAGTAGCTCATTGAAGTGGGAGCCAAGCATGTAAACGACCTCCTGAAAGAACTGGCAGGCTTGAAGAACATTGAGCCCCAAAGCGCATGTTGTTTGCTAGGTGTTCCTCCAGCTGAAACCTGGGGAAGGGAGGCCAGCAGGCAGGCAGCAGGCAGGCAGCAGGCAGGCGGAGGTGGGCGGCTGTCGGCAGGAGGGTGAAATGTTTATACAGAGCAAGTTAAAAGGTGGACAAGAGACAAATAGCAGTGTGGGGCTGCTCTAAAAGTGAATTTGGGAGGTACCTACTCTACTCGCAAGAGAAAAAGACAGATGCTAAAGCCAGAAACGTTTCAACCTAAAAGCACATCTCCCATGTGGGGTTAAGTCTTTGCTTCTTCGCAGAGGTAGGCGCAAGCTCTCCTGCCCCAGATTCCCTTGGGCACAAGGAGTGCAGAAAGTTTTCCTTGGTAGCGAAGTTGTTTTTATGTGAAACCATTTTGGCTAAGGTGGGGATTTTTCACTTGGGTGTCAGTGGTGCCCTTCTGATGTTTATAAAACGTTGCAAATGTACAATTTGAACAGTTATTTTAGGTAAAAACGTCAATTTCTTCATGGAGTCGGGCACTCTAAGCTCTGTGTTTGAGACAAATTCTTAGATTTTCCAGTGTTGAGCAAACTTTCACCTTGCTTCACACGGTTCTCAAGTTGAGTTATGATCCTGACATCTCCCTGCTCTCTCAAGTGCACTGATGGAGGTCAATTAAAAATAACTAAAAGAAGAAAATATGATTTTCTAGCTGATAGTGAGGGGGAGGGGAGATAACACGGATCCTTCCAAATGGAATTTCAGCTAGCAACTGATCTTATTCACTTCCTTCCTTCCTACACTTCCCCATGTCTAAATGACCCATGAAACTTGGTCACCTTGCTAGGAACAGCACATCAGGACTCACTGCCTCAACACCCTGTTTGTGCCTTAAACTAGAGTTTCAAAGCTCTTTACACCTCAGTCTCTACCGACCAATATGCTTTTACAATGACTAAAGTGTCCAGATGAATTTGATATACAGATATACAGAAGTCTTTGTCTGAATCATTTCTGTTGTCCTTTTTGTTTTGAGACCTTTCATTCCACTCTTAAAAGTCTTTAGTGGTTTCCTGATCTAAATTCCTTTTCTTTTCCTTTCACTTATTTTCAAAGGTATTTGGAGTCATCATTTTTAAATTGCTTTACTATCCTGAAACTTGATATATTTTAGCACATAGCTTTGCAACATCCATACTATCAAGGCTAGAGGTGTCAATTATCTCCAAAATTACTAAGAGAAAGATTTCATGATATCAGTCATTAATATGATACAGAGCTCCTCATTCTTAGAAACTAATTTCTTTTGGCTGGGAATGGTGGCTCACGCCTGTAATCCCAGCGTTTTGGGAGGCCAAGGCTGGCAGATCACCTGAGGTCAGAAGTTCAAGACCAGCCTGGCCAACATGGTGAAACCCCATCTCTACTAAAAATGCAAAAATTAACTGGGCGTAGTGGCACATGCCTGTAATCCCAGCTACTTGGGAGGCTGAGGCAGGAGAATCGCTTGAACCTGGCAGACAGTAGTTGCAGTGAACCCATATTGCACCATTGCACTCCAGCCTGGGCAACAGAGACTCCATCTCGAAAAAAAAAAAAAAAAGAAAAACTAATTTCTTCTGTATTCCTAAACTTAAATTTATGTCTTTGTATGGATTAAGAGAATGGCTTTTCATCCCTCTTTCCCACCTCATTTATATATTTTGAGAGCGATTAAGTTTTTCATTAGCCTTCTTTTTTTACATTAAAAAATTCCTTTATCCATGAGCCACACAATTTATTTCTTGCTTTAAACTTTACCTCATCTTTTTAAATAACACAGGAAGATATTAAATATACCGCTTTACAGTCATATATGTTTTTATATTCTCTCTTGATTTCTTGCCCATCATTTTTATTTTTCAAAGAGGCTCTTGACAGCAATTGCCACAATTGACTGATTACCTTTGCTACATTTTATCTCTATCAGTTCATTTACTCCTTGCAACAGTATCAGAAGATATATATTAATATTTCCACCTTGTAGATATGGAAACAAATTCAGAATGATCAAAATTCAGAATGATCAAAATACTTACCCAAGATCCATGGCTAGTACGTAGTGGCATGGGATTCACTTTCCAACCTGCCCAACTTCAGTCTCAGCTTTTGTATACAGTGAGTAATGACTGATGTGTAGTCAGATATATTTCTGAACAAGAACTCTCCTACTGCAGCTGCACACTGAACTGTTACCCTCTGTACATTCCTCATACACTCAGGTGAGTTCAACTCTAATCTGTCTCTGTTGTATAGCTTTCAGTTTGTGATGAGTTACTCTGCTTTATTTTTCCCTTTTCCTCCTTCTTCAGTCTGCAATTGTCCACATCACCAAAAAGTAGATTTCTTATCCTGTTCTCTCAACTGAGAAGCAGTAAAAGACTCAAATACAGGCTATGTTTCAAAGCCATTTTAAGTTCTTACATATTGAAATTCCCCCAAAGTAATGTCTGAATATATGCCCTTTGTACAAATTTCAAATAATATCGATGTATATAAGAGGAAGACATACAAATCTCTCTTCACCAGCTTGGGTACCGGTGTCATTTTCCTATGCACTTAAATTGTTTGTGGAAACAAGTAGAGAATACACAAACAAACAACACATACTCCATTTCAACTTTCCAACCAAAACTAGTCACAAAAGAATTGAGGGGGCTCCAGAGCTATTTCATTAACCTATTAAATACTTGCTGAGCTTCATTACGTATGTTTTATTTATTTATTTTAAATCGATTTTTGCAGCTTTTTCCTGGGGGACCTCAGAGATACATCCTTCTCTAGTCCCATCCCTTGGTTATCTTTCTGATCCTTCCACACCGCAGCTTATCACTGGAGATCAGATCACTGGTGTCTCAGTTGGGTGCTGGGATTGGATGCCTACCAGACAGCAGTGGGCAAGCTCATGAGAGGATGTCCTCCAGATTTCAAACAGAATGAAAATAGTCTGCATTAGAAAATTATCATCTGCCTTCATCTTCACCTTTGTTATGTACCTCTTGTTTCTCTTTTTATTTCAAGCCCTCCTGTATAGATGCTGTCCATCATTCACACACTTGCTTGGATTTTACTGGACTGCTCTCATTTCTCTTGTTACATGACCTTCGCCGCTGCCTTTCTTTACAACCCACAGTCGGTGGCATCTACTAGTGATAATTTCCCCAATTGTCTCCTCAAAACACTAGAGTGTTTTTATCTCTGGAGGGAATAAAACCAGTGCCAGTTGTTCACTTTATATTACAAACAGCATTAAGAATTTGTGGCTATAATCTATATATGGATATATAATTGACTCTTGAATAAGGCAAGGGTTATGGGTACTGACCCCTGTGCAATCAAAAATCATGCAAGGATTTTTGACTCCCTGCAAACTTAACTGCAAATAACCTGCTGTTGACCCGAAGCCACAGTGATAACATAAACAGTCGATTAACACATGTTATATGTATTACATACTGTGTTCTTGCAACAAACGAAACTAGAGAAAGAAAATGTCATTAAGAAATTCATAAGAGAAAGTTAAGTGGAAGAAGATCATTGTAGAGATCTTTGTCCTTATTGTCTTGAAATTGAGTAGGCTGAGGAGGAAGAGGAGGAAGAGTTCACCTTGCTGTCTTGGGATGGAAGAAGTGGAAGAGGTAGAGAGAGAAGGTGGGAGAGGCATGCACACTTGGTGTAACTTTTATTGAGAAACAATCTGCATGTAAGTAGGACTGCACAGTTCAAACCCGTGTTGTTTAAGGGTCAACTGTGTATATATATGTGGCTAAATCTGGCCTTGGCTATATAACAATTGCAATTAGAATACTTCATAGGAGGCCAGGCATGGGGGTTCACACCGGTAATCCCATCACTTTGGGAGGCAGAGGTGGGTGAATCACCTGAGGTCAGGAGTTCGAGACCAGCCTGGCCAACAAAGTGAAATCCCGTCTCTACTAAAAATATAAAAATTAGCTGGACATGGTGGTAGGTGCCTGTAATCCCAGCTATTCAGGAGGCTAAGTCAGGAGAATGGCTTGAACCCAGGAGGCAGAGGTTGCAGTGAGCCGAGATCATGCCACTGTACTCCAGCCTGGGTGACAGAGTGAGACTCCATCTCAATTAAAAAAAAAAAAAAAAGAATGCTTCATAGGAAACAGATTTGTTCTTCACCCTTACTGTGTCAGTGAGAATAGGCCAGGTTCTGCTGCCATCACAGAAAACTTCTAAATCTCAAAATTAATTTTCTTATAACAAAAATTGTCTTAGATTTATTTCTTGCTCATGCTATGTGTCTTCAAAGGACCCTTTAGAAACTCTGCCCCATGTTGTATAAGAAAAGCTTCCTATTATTGACTATATCTTAACAACACTTGGTTGTTATGGTAGCTTTGTCTAAAAGGTACAGGTTGTACACGGCTGTGGTGATTCCTGTTGGGGATTTTTATCCAATCCAAAATGATCCTATTTATTCTAAAATTGTCTTCTAATCTGTCTTTTTAGGTTCCTTAATTTAATGAACTAAAGTAAATCTTTATCAACCCTTTTTAAAGAAAATAAAGTTGTAAGAAAAGACCAGGCCGGGCATGGTGGCTCAAACCTGTAATTCCAGCATTTTGGGAGGCTGAGGCGGGCGGATCACGAGGTCAGGAGATCAAGACCATCCTGACCAACATGGTGAAACCCCATCTCTACTAAAATACAGAAAAATTAGCTGGGTGTGGTGGCACATACCTGTAGTCCCAGCCACTCAGGCGGCTGAGGCAGAGGAATAGCTTGAACCAGGGCAGTGGAGGATGCCGTGAGCCAAGATTGTGCCACTGCACTCCAGCCTGGGCGACAGAGCAAGACTCTGTCTAAAAAAAAAAGAAAAGACCAAACACTCTTACTTAGATTTGTCAGTCCTGCTTTAGAATTTTCATTTCTCAGATTAGTCCTTTTCATTTTCCATATTCTTCTTTATCTGGTTCATTAAACTTTGTGGAATATTCTGACATTGTCATAATTTTTGCTTTTCAATCTTTTTTATCTTTAAGTGCTTTCTCATGATTTGTACTCTCAAAAAGAGACATTTTTTGTTTTAATTTTCTCCATATTCTTAGGTTATGCTAATTTGATGTTTTGTTCATGTTTTATTTATTGAAAATTATTTATTATCTTTCAAAACATATTTTTCCTTGTGCCACTGAAAAATATTCACCTTCTTTAAAATCTTTTTGATACTTAGGCTTCCTTTACATAAATGCTTTCATTGTCTGGTTTTATTGTTCTTAGTTCTTTCTTCATAATCATTATTTTGTCTTGCTTTAAAATACTCTTTCTTCCTTCCTTATGGCCTATCTTATTTCTCCCTGCCTGTCGAATGTCACGTAACCACAGTGTCATAAATAGAATGACAAATAACCAATGATTTATGCATATCTATTTATCTATCTATGTATCTCTGACATGTTCCAAGATATACACATGTATTCGTCACACTCAAAGACTGTTTCACTGAGATAAATATTTGGAATGTTATTTAAAATGTTTACAAATATTTCTTGATTGCCTATACTTATAACACTACTTCTCTGTAAGATACAACTTGTTGTTTGGTTGCATATTGTTTTCATAAAAATTACGTAAATATATTAATACAAAGCTCAACCAGTGACAGAACATCCCTGCCTGGGAGCTTAGAAGCTCTGTGTTCTGTTATCAAATTAATGTTAATAATAAGGTAAATTGTTAATGTAATTTACTGATTAAAGAGTTATAGATTTGGCTACTTTGGGATAAGTTATTTTAATATTTAATTTAATGACCACTTCATAATCTGAATAAAATATTGAGACTGAACATTTGGGTTATATTATTAGTTCATGGCCAATCCATTTGCAGGAATGTAGGGCCTCTGCCTAAGAGTATGCATGAGTTAATTTAATCAGATGGAACTTGTACCCTTTATGTGTTTTATTGTCTAATTCTATACCTGTATAGTATTTACCAGGCAGAGAGATATACGGTTGTGATTGCAAGAGCACTAAGTGTGTTTTAATGTCTCCATCAGTACATGTCCTTCTATACAATATATATATAGTATGTTTTGTGTGTGTGTGTGTGTGTGAATGCACGTGGGTATGTGTGCTTTAATTTTGAAGTGCTTGAGCATGACATATGGAGACCAGCTACAGAGCAGTAGTTTTTGCCTTAATGACTAGAAATGATCCTTGGGGATGGTGCCCAGTTTGAGGTCAGTGAATGGGGGTCAGAGAGGCAGGACTCCCCAGGGTGCTTCTTGTCTTTTATCATCTTCATCCATCAAGGCTGCTGTGTCACATACAACATTTTCCATTCTTTTTTTCCCCTGTGTTCTGGTACTGCTCAACAGCAGCAACCTGTTGATTCTGGACTGCTAAGTACTCCTGGCTGGCATAGGAGGCTGCACGGTGACTTAACTGTGGTAGACAGACAGAATTGTTTCCAATGTACACCTAAGGAGGCCCTCAGCAAAGCAAACATTGATTTTGGAGGGGCATTTTTTTTTTTTTCTCTATTTGCTTGCTGCCAGAAGCCTCTAAATAGGATCCTATTTTTTTTCCTGTTAATATTAACCCATTTAGAGGCTGAACAATAAAGTTCAAGCCAGTAAGCCCTGCAAGATGTTATAAGACACTGTCACCTCCCTAAACAGAACACCTCCTAGAGAGGATTCAGTAGGTGATTGAACACGAACTAAAACCTTGGAGGCATCCTGAGTGCCTGGGTGGTCTCTGGTTTACTGCTGCTTCACTGGGTTCCTCTTGCCTCAATGGGCCAACTCCCAGTATTATAAATCATATAGATGTGAACTTCTTCCTGAAGTAACTTGTTTGCTTTATTTATTTGGAAAATTTCGGTAACTGCTCTCTCAACGGTCAGGCTGTTGAATTTGCCATAACTGAGGCTTACTCAAGAATGTTTAGTCTTAACACTGTGTGGTTTCCTTTAGTGACTCCTGAGCCACATTTTGAAGAGAGACGTGCTGGTACTGAAGTATGGTGAATTCACTTCCAGGTAACCAGGGGCACCTCAGAATACCTTCGGTTTCGAGACAAAGTGGGTGGCAATGGTGAAGTGGAACCTCTCTCTAAACAAACCAGACCCACATAACCATAAACATACACACTCCCACATACACCTTGATGTTTTGGGGGTTGAATATGCAAAAACAAATACAGTTTTAAATGGGAATTTTAGACAGAGTAATTTTTAATATTTTTAATGTAGAGGTAGTCATGTAAATCTCTCTTCTGAAACTATTCCACTTCCTCTTGGTGTATTACATGTCATAAAAAGTGTATTTGAATAAAAGAAAATACATACTTAAAATGAATAAAATCATTCATTGGTAGCAGTGATGTGAGTTTACATTTGGGGCTCCCAAGCCAAACTGTCAGAAAAGACCACATTATTCTTTGTAATTTGACAAACAGCCTTCTGGTGGAGAGCAGAGTAAGATGGAGTGCTGGGGGTGGGAGGGAAGAGGGGGCTTTACTCTGTATTAAGAAATGCAGAGGCTACTTCTATAGCTTCTCTACCTGCGAGTAGAGAAATGAGGAACGTTTTGCAAACTTCCTTTAAGTTGGTGAAAAATGTTCTCTACTTTTAAAAAACTAAAGCATTGGTGTAACCCAAGAAGGAAAATTTTATCTGTTTTTAACTTCATATGGGATAGTTTTTAATATGTCTGGATTTGGGGGCTTTTCTGTGTGTTAAATTGCACCAGAAACAGAAGAAAGCTAGAACACATTGTTCAAGGAATCTGACTCTTCACAATGTATGGAGAAGGCCAATTTTCCCAAGATTGTCGCAAGAGCTTTCCCTGTGTTCACTTGTACGGTTAAGGCTGAGAGAACCGAAAGGATTTCTTCCCTGCTGGCCTCTTTCTCCTCATATCCACTCCTCAGTCTCTCCAACAACTACAAGTTTAAAAATATTGTCATTTCTATTATAGTCTCAAAAATGGAGAATATTTATATATGTGGTTATATTCCTTCCCTAACTCTTTTAAAATGCACAGTGCTCTCCAGAATGCTATGGTCTAAAACCAAGAGCATGATATAGAGAGAATTAGAAATGCCAACTTTATGATTTACCAAGTGTTCCTGGGTTCCTTGGTGGCAGATTGTATTATACATGATATGAATTATTTTGAATGTATATGGGAAGACAATGAGGAGGCAAGGTATGGCTGAGGGAAGGAGGATTTTTTAAAAGGGAGACTCGAAATTGCAACAGAGAGCAGAGGGCAGTCCATTCAAGAATTATGGCTTCTATCCCTCACACCAAAATGACTCAGTTTAGACTGACAGGTGACTAAAGGGTAAAGGGTCACTTTCTTTTGCACAATCCCTTGGATTTCCATGAGTGTACGTTTCTCTAATGTAAAGTTTTCTTTCAGAAACTGGTTGTACTTTCCAAATCCTCTAATGACTAAGAGCATTAAAGAGTTATGCAGAGCAGAAATGTATGTAAAGAAATATAATGGACTTGACCGAGTGAGAACTGTAACCTGTTTGAAATTACAAACAAACCTGTCTCATTGTAGGCAGAGATATCAAGTCACCTTTAAGCAGTGCTAGGCAAGCTTCACTGTGAATAAGAATCACCTGGAAAGCTTGTTAAACACATATTCCTAGGTCCTACCCCTTGGGTTTCTTATTCAGAAGGTTAGGAACTGGATGTGAGAATTCGCATTTCCTACAAGCTCCCAGGTGAAACTGATGCTGCAGGTTCCTGGACTACACTCAGAAGAGCACTTAAAACATTGCTTTTGTTCAAGTAAATGGAAGGAGAAGGTGAGATAATAGAGGAGGTGGTGAGTCAATTGTGGGGGTTAGGTAGTCAATAGTGGGAGTTGCTTAGGTTAGTAAATCAGGCCCACACCATGGTATAAAGATATGACGGGGGTTCTGAATTGAGCACCATCTATTTCTGAGGCTAGAAGATTCTCCAAACTAATTTTTCTGCAAAGTGACTATACTTGGGGAATACTAGCTGAGCACTGGATTATAAATTTAAACATATTACAACCTTTGTAGGCTCTTCTGCAACCTGGGTGTGAACATTCTCATGGGGTCCAAGCAATCATGGGCACATTGGCTGCAGGATCACATTTGTGCTAGTGAACCACAAGGAAGCCAGAAGAAAAAGCAGTGGTGACCTCCAGTTCACTCCGTGCCTTGCATTGTTTTTGAAAGAACTATTTGCATACAGTGTACTCAAAGTTATTTGGTAATTTGGGAGTGGGTGGGGAGCCAAAAAACCTGAAAAAAAGGAGACTTCTTTTCCCCTTATAATAAGATTAAGAATGGGGGAAGAGATTAAGCTATTCCTTGAAATTCAATGTGACGTCATTTGCACTGAGTTTGTGAAGCATGACATACTGCTTTAAAGGGGATCACTAGATCATACTGGTTTAAAAGGGACTAATATGTCAATCAGATGGGAGATTGGCCACCCTGAAAGAAGAGAAAAGAGTCAAAGTAGAAACACAGGCACAGCATCTTCAGCAGTGTCTGCAGAAGAAAGTGTACACTAATCTTCAAAAACAGTATTTGTTTCTTCTGGAAACTCTATTTCCCATCACGGGATGAATTCAACAGGTTTAATATTTCAGTTTAATATTATAATACTTGCCATTATGATCACTAAGCTAAATCCTCTGACTCAGATTCCATATTCATTAGTAGTTTCGTCAATCTCCATGGAACACCTGCCGGGATTTTTATTGAGATTAAATAATATCTATAGATCAATTTGGGGAGAATTCACATCTTATCAACAATAAATGATAACATTCATTAACATAGTATATCCCTCTATTACATTCTTTTAAAATTTTCCTCCACAATGCTTAGTAGTTTTCATAGAATAAAGATCTTTTAATCTGTTGATACATTTCTCCTTAGTTGTTTGATGCATTTTGATGATCTTATAGTGTTTCTTTTAAATTTTATTTTCCAAGTGATTTTTACTGGTATATAAATATATTATTTATTTGGATTATGTAGCACAGAATCTGATTCCATGTTTTGATGTTGACTTCCGACTTATAAACCCCACCTCCCTTTTCCCTTTTCCTCTATATCTGGATAGACTGGTAAGAAAGCCCAAGTGAATGTCCTTTTATGGTACATGTGGGAAACTCAAAGCTGGCAAATCCCCAGCTGTCATTTGGGACTATTTCTCCAGTCCCACCCCCTAGCTACTATATGGACCCAACCCACAGAAGCCTGCCTACACCTGCTTGTGCCCTCCCTCCCATTTCAGGAATCTCTTGTGTGCATAAGAAGTTTTCTTCCAAATTATTTAGTTACGTGGAGTGCCATTGGCATCAACATCCTACCTATTGATTGGGAAAGGAAATATTCTGCCTTCTGGTATAAATATAAAACAAGGTATGTTGATCTTATATCCAGCAACTTTTCTAAATTTACTTACTCTAACAGTTTGAGAATTAATTTGAACTTTCTATGTATACAATCATATAATTTGTGAATAATTACAATTTTACTAAATCTTTTTCAATCTTTTTCCTTATTTTTTATTGGTTTATTGAACTAGTTAGGTTCTACAATTTTGAATAGAATTGTTGGCTATAGACCTCTTGTGTTCTTGCCATTTTTAGGAGGAGAAAATGGTCAATATTTTACCATGTTATAGAGATCATTAACTTTTTTTGTAGATAACCTTTATCAGATTAAGAACATTTCTGTCTATTTCCAGTATGCTGAATATTTTTCTTTTAGATAATAAATAGGTGTTGAATAGTATCTTTTTTTGTATTTATTGAAATAATCACATGGCTTGTCTACTTTGTTTATTTACTAGTTGATCTACATTGGTTAATTTTCAAATCAATCTTAGTTTTGATGTATTATCATTTTTAAAAAATGTAAAGTTCTGGGGTACATCTGCAGGATGTACAGGTTTGTTACATAGGTGGTTTGCTGCATCTGTCAACCCATAACCTAGGTATTAAGCCTGGCATGCATTAGCTATTTTTTTTTATGCTCTCCCCACCTCTGCACTCGCTCAACAGGCCCTAGATTGTGTTGTTCCTCTCTGTGTGTCCATTAGGTCTCATTGTTCAGTTCCCACTTGTAAGTGAGAATATGCAGTGTTTGTTTTTCTGTTCCTATGTTAGTTTGCTGAGGATAATGGCTTCCTGATTCATCCATGTCCCCGCAAAGGACATGATCTCATTCCTTCATATTGCTGCATAGTATTCTGTGGTGTGTATATATATATACCACATTTTCTTTACCCGGTCTGTGATTGATGGGCTTTTGGGTTGATTCCATGTTTTTGCTACTGTAAATAGTGCTACAATGAACCTATGCATGTGTGTACCTTTATAATAGAATAATTTATGTTTCTTTGGGTATATACCCAATAATGAGATTGCTGGGTCAAATTGTATTTCTGGCTCTAAATCTCTGCGGAATTGCTAAACTATCTTTCACAATGGTTGAATTAATTTACATTCTGATCAACAGTGTAAAAGTGTTCCTATTTCTCTGCAACTTTGCCAGCATCTGTTGTTCCTTGACTTTTTAATAATTGCCATTCTGAATGATGTGAGATGGTATTTCATTGTGGTTTTGTTTTACATTCCTCTGATGATCAATGATGTTGAGCAATTTTTTTTTTCACATGATTTTTGGCAGAATGTATGTCTTCTTCTGAGAAGTGTTTGTTTAGTCCTTTGCCCACTTTTTAATGGTTTTTTTTATTGTAAATTTCCTTAAGTTCCTTATAGATTCTTGATATTAGAATTTTGTCAGACGAGTAGATTGCAAAAATTTTCTCCCATTCTGTAGGTTTTCTGTAAAAATAGGAAAAAAAACTATTTTAAAATTCATATGGAACCAAAAACTAGATCGTATAGCCAGGACAATCCTAAGCAAAAAGCTAGAGGCATCATGCTACCCGACTTCAAACAAGGCAACAGTAACAACAGCATGGTACTGGTACAAAAACAGGCACACAGACCAATGGAACAGACTAGAGAACTCAGAAGTAAAACCACACCTCTACAACTATCTGATCTTTGACAAACCTGACAAAAACAAGCAATGAGGAAAGGATTCCCTATTTAATAAATGGTGCCCGGAGAACTGGATAATTATATGCATAAACCAGAAACTAGACCCCTTACTTACACCTTATACAAAAATCAACTTGAGGTGGTTTAAAGACTTTAATTTTTAAATGGATGTATTTAATACAAAAGTAGTTGAATAAACTGTATTTATGAGAGCAAAATAGAATGTAAAGGCAATCATTCACATTACATAGATTTTGTAGCTTCTCATCTGTATTAAGAAATTTTATAGAAAATCATTTTAGAATCATCCTTGTTTTCAGCCTTATGTATTAACCCTCAGTCTTTAGAGTCACATAAACATATCACAAGAGAGGAAATCCCTATTCAGAAGCTCTATATAGTGAGACATTTAGTACTCTTGATTCCCAAAGAAAGAGAAAAGCATGCTTAATTGTAATATCATGTTTGTTTTGTTGTTGTTTGTTTTTTTAATTATACTTTTAAGTTCTGGAGTACATGTGCAGATCTTGCAGGATTGTTGCATAGGTACACACATGCCACAGTGGTTGATGTTGCTATCATTGCTTTCTGTTTGTTTGCTTTTCTTTTAATAGGCTCCTCTTCTGGAGGTCTGCTACAGTTTGCTGGGGGTCTACTCCAGACCCTGTTCACCTGGGTATCACCAGTGGAAGCTGCAGAATAGCAAAGCTTGCTGCCTGCTCCTTCCTCTGGAAGCTTCCTCTCAGAGAGGCACCAACCTGATGCCAGCAGGAATTCTCCTGTATGAGGTGTCTGGTGACCCTTGTTCAGAGGTCTCACCCAGTTATGAGGCACAGGATCAGGTATCTGCTTAAGGAAGCAATCTGGCTGCCCCTAAGTGGTGTGGGTGCACTGGACTGTAGGGAATCCTTCTCATCTGGATCTCCTGGACTCTTCAGAGCCAGCAGGCAGGAAAGATTAAATTCCCTTCCCCCAGGTGCTCTGACGCAGGGAGAAGAGAGTTCTGTCTGTAAACCCCTGGCAGCAGGGAGAAGCCCTGCCTGGTGAGGAGGGATGGATCCAGTTCCTACCTAAAGAATCAGTCTGGCCACAATCTGCCACAGCCACTGTGCTGCACTGTGGGAAATTCCCCCAGTCCAAGCCTCATGGTCTTCTTGTTACACTGGCAGGGGAGCACTGCAGGCTGGAGCCTCGGTAACGGTGGTCACCCCTCCTCCTGGGAACTCGGTCATCGTAGGCAGACTCCAGGCTCCTATGCTGGCCAGCAGGGATTCTAAGCCAGTGGGTTTTAGCCTGCAGCATTCCGGGAGAGTGGGATCTGCTGATCACGACTGGTTGGCTCTCTGGCTTTCAACCTCCTTCCCAGGGGAGTGGACGCATCTCCTGCCTCACTGGAATTCCGGGAGCTGCTGGAGTATGCAAAACCTCTTGTAGCTCAGTGCCTGCTTGAGCCGCCACAGACCCCAGCAGCTGCCATGGGTCTGCGCAGCTTTGTGCTTGGGACCCAAGGCCCTGATGGTTCGAGAACACGAGGAAGTCTCTTGATCCGCAGATTGCAAAAATCAAGCATCGTTCTCTGGGAGGGAAGCACCATCTCTCGCCGCCTCCCCTGCCGGGGAGAGGGAGATCCCTTCGCCCCGTGCAGCTCCAGGGCGAACTGTCATCGCCCCACCCTGCTCTTCCGTGCTCTCCATGGGCGCCACCAGTTCTCTAAGAGAATCTGGGTACCTCAGTTAGAAATGCAGGATTCACCCACCTTTTACGTCTGTCTCAGTGGGAGCTGCAGACAGGAGCTGTTTCTACTCGGTCATTTGGCCCCTCCTGTATTACCAATTTTATGTAAAACTAGATTCTATTATCTAAGGTCGTATTGAGTGTAATCATAACTATGTTGGTTAAAAATATTGCTACGTATTTTCTTTTCTTGTAAATCCTTTTCAGGTTTTGTATCAAGGGTTTGATGGCTTCATAAAATGCGTTTGAAGTTGGCCAGTATTTCTACTCCTTGGAAGCACTTATGTAATATTGGCGTTATTTCTTCTTAAAATAGTAAAAAGAATTCGTCAGTAAAATAATCTACACTTGGAGATATTGTGAGAAGATTAGTTTTATAATAGATTGATTTATTTAATAGAATATGACTATACAGATATTCTATTTCTTTTGAGTCAGTTTAGGTAATGTGCACATTATATCTAAGTTATTAAATCTGTTGGCATAATGTTGTTAATAATCTCCTCTTATCCATTTGATGTACTTGAGACCTGTAGGGATGTCCCCTTATATTCGTCATTTGTGTTCTCTCCCTCTTGCTATTAATTTTATATTTTCAAAAAAATCAAAGCCAAAGCCTTTTTGACTTTTCTGTGTTATTGATTTCACCACTTGTTTTTATTACTTTTATCCTTCTACTTCCTTTGAATTTATTTTGCTTTCCTTTCTCCAGAAGATTGAATTAGAAGTATAGATCATTAATTTTAAATCTTTCTTCTTTTCTAATATTTACATGTAAAGCAATATATATTCCTCTAAGCATTGTAAGTGGTACATGCCACACATTCTGATATGCTGTGCTGCTGTTATCTTTTAGTTCTGTATGTTTTCTAATGTATCTTGTAATTTCTTCTTGGACCTGTAGTTATTTAGAAATGTTGCCTGATTTATAAATGTTTGAAGATTTTTCTAGTTATCTCTCTTTCTTATCCCAAATTTAACTCCATGTTGATCATGGGAGATACTTTTTATGATTTCATTTCTTTATAATTTGTAGAAACCTATTTTATGACTTGAAATTATTAATAATTTATAAATAATAGAGCCCTCATTTTCACTTTGCACTGGATTCTACAAATTATGTAGCTAGTCTTGTCTCTGGAGAATTTTCTCCCAAAAGATAGTTGCGTTAATGTCTTCAATTGTGATGATAAATTGTTTTTCTTTTAGTTCTGTGAATATTGGTTTTAAATATTTTGAAACTACATCATTAAATGAATAAAATTTAAGATCATTTTACATTCTGTTGCCATGAATCTTTGGTCATCATAAATTAGTTCTCTTTTACTTTTTACTTTAGCTCACTTTGTGTGATTTAGTGTAGCCACAAAGACTTTATTTTTCTTAGTGTTTGCATTTTGTAACTTTTCTTATCCTTTTCCATAAATCCTTGTGTGTTTTTGTATGTAAGATGTTTCTTGTGAACAGCATATAATTGCATCTTGTTTATATATCCAGTCTGGCAATCTCTAACTTTGAAATGAAATATTTAGTTGAATTCAATTTAATGTAATTGCTGATATAGTTAGGTTTAAATCTACCATATTATTTTTTGTTTCCCATATGCTTTATCCACTCTTTGTATCCATTTTATTCTTTTTCTGTTTTCTTTCATGTTGAGCTATTTCTAATATTTTATTTTAATGATATATTGGCTTTGTTACATATTATCTGTTTTTGGTGGTTATCTTAGAAATTAAGCAATCCATCCTTTATTTATTACTATGTTAGTACTTTTACCAAAATCAAAATATTGAAAGATGTTTAAATAGTTAGTTTATTTTGCTTTCCTATCATTTTGTTCTGTTTTCACATATTTTACAACTATATTTATTATAAACCCTTCAAGAATATTTCTCCTAATTGAAATTTTAAATCTGTTGGCCAACATTTTCACAACCCCAATATACCCCAACCCCTCATAACTATCAATCTATTTTCTACTCCTCTGTGTTCAACTTTTATAAATTCCATATACAAGTGAGATTACGCAGTATTTATGTTTATGTGCCTGGCTTATTTCACTTAACCTAATGTTCTCTAAGTTCATCCATGTTGTCCTAAATGACAGGATTTTTTATTTCTTTAAGGCTGAGTAGTGTGTATGTGTATACATGCAAGGGGACACTACTGAGCCTTAAAAAATGTAATAAATATATACACACTACATTCTCCTTATCCATTCATTCACTGATGGACACTTAGGTTGATTCTATGTCTTGTCTACTTGAATACTTCTCCAATTAACAGGAGAATACAGATCTCTCTTTGACATACATGGTGAGGTGATATTGCATCCTGGATTTAATTTGCATTTCCCTGATGGTCAGTGGTGTTAGACGATGTTTTCCTATATCTCTTGGCCATTTGTATTTCTTTTGAAAAATGTCTATTCAGGTCCTTTGTTCATTTTAAATGGTGTTATTTATTTTCTTGCTATTGAATTGTTCGAGTTCCTTGTATATTCTGGCTAACATCTTGTCAGATGTATAACTTGAAAACATTTTCTCCCATTCTGTAGGTTCTTTCTTCACTCCGTTGACCGAGTCCTTTGCTAAGCAGAAGCTTTTTAGTTTGGCTCCATCTCATTTGTCTGTGTTTGCTTTTATTGCCTGTATATCTGAAGTAATATCCAAAAAGCTGTCGCCCAGATCAATGTCACAGGGCTTTCCCCATATGTTTACGTCTAGGAATTTTACAGTGTTAGACCTTACATTTAAGTCTTTGATGCATTTTGAATTGAGTTTTGTAGATGGTGACATGTAGGAGTCTGGTTTTACTCTACTACATGTGGGTATTCACTTTTCACACTATCATTTGTTGAAGAGACTGTATTTTCTCCAATGTATGTTCTTGGCAGCTTCATTAAAAATCAGTTGTCTATAACTGTGTGGATATATTTATGTTCTCCATTATGTTCTATATATCTATTTTTAATGCCAATACCATACTATTTTGGTTACTGTATATTTGTAGTAATTTTGAAGTCAGGTAGTGTGATACCTCCAGCTTTGTCCTTTTTGCTTAATAATGCTTTGGCTATTGGGGGTTTTTCATGATTCCATACAAATTTTAATATTGCTTTTTTCTCTTGCTATGAAGAATGTCATTGAAATTTTTAATGATAGAAGACACAATAGAGACTGTGTTGACTTTGTAGATCACTTTGTATAGACATTTAAATAGTTTCAATATTTCAATTTTTCTACTCTATGAACATTGAATATCTTTCCATTTGTTTGTATCTTCTTTCATTTTTTTCATCAGTGTTTTATGTTTTCAGTATATAGGTCTTTCAGATTCTTGGTTAAACTTATTCTTAAGTATTTTAATTTTTTTGTAGCTACTGTAAATGAGATGTTTTTAATAATTTATTTTTTGAAGAGTTTGTTTTTAATGTATCCAAACACTTCTTATTTTGTATGTTAATTTTGTATTCTGTAACTTTATTGATTTCCTAGTCCTTTTAGTTTTTTTGGTGGTATTTTAGGGTTTTCTACATATATGACCATAGTATCTGCAAACAAGGAGAATTTAATTTCTTTGTTTCCAATTTGAATGCTTTTTGTCTTCCATGCCTAGTTGTTCTGTCTAGGACTTCCAGTACTATGTTAAATAGAAGTTAAATGTTAAATAGAAGTGGTGAGAATGAGCATTTTGTTTGTTTCTGACCTGAGAGGAAAAGTGTTTAGCTTTTCACCATTGAGTATAGTAATAGATGTGGTTTTGCAATATATGGCCTTTATTTTGTTGAAGTACTTTTCTTCTGTAACTAATGTTTTGAGAATTTTTATTATGAAAAGATGTTGAATTTTGTCAAGTGCTTTTTCTGCACCTATTGAAATGACAGGATATTTTTTGTCCTTCATTCCATTAGTGCGATTATCACATTTTATAGGCTTTCACGTGTTGAAATATCCTTGCATCCCTAGGATAAATCCCATTTTATCATGGTGAATGATACTTTTAATGTGATACTGAATTCAATTTGTTAGAATTTTGTTGAAAAAATTTTCATGTATATTCATCAGATATTGGCCTATAATTTTTTTTTTAATCCTGTATTGTTCTTGCCTAGATTTAGTAACAGGGTAATGCTGGCCTTGGAAAAAGTGTGGAAATATCCTTCTCCCTCAATATTGTGGAGAAGGATTGATATTATTTCTTTATTGATATTTTCTTTATTGATATTGATTTTATTGATATCGATATTTCTTTATTGATACTATTCCTTACAGGAATATTACTTTTTCCTTAAAAGATAAGAAGTGGTCTTTGTATTATGTATTACATACATCTGGCACAGACATATGTAAATTCAGCTTTTCATTTAAATGAAAAGTTGAGTTTTAACAGGGTTGGTGCTTTTTAAATCATATGATGAAGAGAGATAAATATGAGGCTGTTTAGAGTCTATTTGATACAGTGATAATAATGACTGACTGTTGAATTCGATCCAAGTAAGGAGAGATGTTAGGGCATAAGGGCAGGGGGAAGAGTGAAAATGTGATATGACACAGTGGATCCCAGTGGGTTGAAAAATCAGTGGGTCGCATGTGATAGCCCATCTTGGCATGAAACTGGTCTTCAACAAGAAATACCTCTGTCTCAGGAAGTGCCATTTCTGAGTGCACTTGTATATAAAGTGCATATACCTCTTTATATACAACATATATTAACCAAAATCCGTAGTTTACATTAGGTCCACTCTTGGCATTGTATATTCAATGGATTTGGACAAATATATAATGACATGTACTCATCATTATAGTGTCACACAGAGCAGTTTCATTGCCCTAACAATTTTCTGTGCTTCATCTCTTCATCATTCTGTCCTCCTTAAACTCTGGCAACCATGGATCAATTTACTATATAGTTTTGCTTTTTCCAGAATGTCTTATATTTGCAGTCTTACAGTATGTAGCTTTTTCATATTGTCTTCTTTCACTTATTTTACCCTCTCACCTACTGAAAGATATCTTGATTGTTTCTAAGTTTTGGAAAATAAAAATAATTAAAACTTTATAAACTTCCCTGTGCAAGTTTTGTATGGCTGTAAGTTTTCATTTCCTTTTGATAAACACCAAGGAGTGGGATTGCTGTGTTGTATGGTAGGAGTAGGTTTAGTTTTGTTAGAACCACTAATCTGTCTTCTAATTTGACCATACCATTCTGCATTCCAAACAGCAATAAATAATTTATTTTGCTTCTTATCTTCTCCAGTATTTGGTGTTGTCACTGTTCTAGATTCTGGCCATTCTAATAGATATACAATACTAGCTCATTATTGTTCTAATTTGTGTTTCCATGATTATATAAGTTGTAGAGCTTCTTCCCATGTGCTTATTTGCCATCATCATACCATCTTTGGTGGGGAATTTGTTAAAGCCTTTGGCCCATTTTTAAATTAGGTTGTTTATTTCCTTATCATTGTGTTTTAAGAGTTATTTATATGCCTCAAATAACTCATGTATTTATCAGATATGACTTTTGCAAATAGTTTTTCTCAGTCTGTGACTTGACTTTTTATTTTTGCAGAGCAGAAATTTTTTATTTTAACTACGTCTAGCTTATCAATTCTTTCTTTCATGGATTGCCCCTTTGTTGCAGTATTTAAAACGTCATTGACAAACCCATGGGCATCTAGATTCTTTTCTATGTTATCTTCCAGGAATTTTACAGTTTTGTGTTTTACATCTAGGTCTTCATTCCATTTTGAATTGATTTTTTTTGAAGGCATAAGGTCTATGTCCAGATTTTTTTCTTAAACATGTAGATGTGTAGTTGTTTTAGCACCATTTGTTGAAAAACAATCTTTTCTCTGCTGTATTGCCTTTTCTCCTATGTTAAACATCAGTTGATTATTTCTGGCTTCTCTATTCTTTTCTATTGAGCTATTTGGCTGTTCTTTCATCAATACCACACTGTATTGATTACAGTAGTTTTATAGTTAGTCTTGATGTTGGGTAGTATCAGTATTCTAACTTTGTTCTTGTTCTTCAATAGTGTGCTGGCTATTTTGTGTATTTAACTTCTTTATATACACTTTAGAATCAGTTTGTTTGGAACCAGTTCCCACGACATAAGTTGCTGAGACTTTGGAGTGCATTGAGTCTGTAGACTAAGTTGAGGAAAAGTGACATCTTGACGATATTGTTTTTCTATCCATGAACATGAAATATATCTCCGTTTATTTAGTTCTTATTTTGATAGTTTTTTCGACAAATGGTGCTGGAACAACTAGAGAAAATTATATAGTTTTATTCATATAGGCTTGAACATATTATGTTAGATATTTACTTATGTATTTTTATTTTGGTGCTAATGTGAATGGTAATGTGTTCTTAAATTCAAATACCACTTGTTCATTGCTGGTATATAGGAAAGTGATTGACTAGTATTCTACAACCTTGCTATAATTGTTTATTAGTTCCAAAAGGGCATTTTTAGTCAATTCTTTTGAATTTTTAAATTAGATAATCATGTCGTCTGTCAACAATGACAACTACATTTTCATTTTCAATTAATGTATATTTTATTTCCTTTTCTTGTTTTATTGCATTAGCTACGACTTCCATCACAATGTTGTAAAGGAGTGATGAGAGGGAACATTTTTTTGCCTTGTTTTTGATCTTAGTTAAAAGGGATCTAGTTTTCATTTTAAGTATGAATTTTTCTGCAGGTTTTTTTGTAAATATTCTTTGTCAAGTTGAGGAAGTTTCCCTCTATTCCTAGTTTAATCAAGTATTTTTTAGCATAAAAGGGTATTATATTTTATCAAATGATTTTTGTTCATCTACTGATATAATCATATGACTTTCCTTCTTTATCCTGTTGGTGTGAGAGATTTGATTAATTTATTTTTGAATGTTGTATCAGCCTTGCATACATAGGATAAATCCCATTTAGTCATGGTGTATAATTCTTTTTATACATCACAGGATTTGATTTACTAATATTTTGTTGAGAATTTTTGCATCTATGTTCATGAGATATATTGGTCCATAGTTTTCTTTTCTTGTAATGTCTTTGGTTTTAGTGTTAGGATAATGCTGGCCCCATAGAATGAGTTAGATAGTGTTGCCTTTGCTTTTTGTCTTCTGGAAGAGATTGAAGAAAGCTGTTACAATTTCTTTTTTAAATGTTTGGAAAAATTCATAGTAAACCTATCTAGTCCTTGTGTTTTCTGTTTTGGATGATTATTATTAATTCAGTTTTTTAGTAGATGTAGGCCTGATTAGATTACTTATTTCTTTCTGTGTGAGTTTTGACAGACTGTGTCTTTCAAGGAATCCTTTCATGTCAACTAGGTTATACAATTTGTGGGCACAGAGTTGTTCATAATATTCCTTTATTATTCTGTTAATATCCATGAGATCTGTAGTAATGTCTCATCTTTCATTTCTAGTATGAGTAATTTGTGTCCTCTCTTTTTTCTTAATTAACCTGGCTGAGGCTTATTAATTTTATTGATCTTTTGAAAGGATCAGCTTTTAGTCTTATTGCTTTTCTCTTATTATTTTCAATTTTATTCACTTTCTACTCTAATTTTTATGATTTCTTTCATTTTACTCTAAATTTTATGAATTCATCCATTTACCTTGGATGTAAGTTTCTCTTTTTTTCTAGTTTTCTAAGGTATAAGATTAGATGGTTGATTTTACAGCTTTCTTCTTTCCTAATACATGCATTTAATGCTCTCTAAGTACTGTTTACATTGCATCCCATAAGTTTTAACATGTGCATTTCTACTTATTTCCAAATATTTTAAAAATTTCTGTTGATATTTTTTCCTTTGTTGTTAGGCGTATACATGTTAGGAATTAGCATGTCTTCTTCGGAGAATTGAACATTTTTTCATTATGTAATGCCCATTTTTATCACTGATAATATTTCTGGCTCTGAAGCCTGCTCTTCTGAAATTAATATAGATACTCCTCCTTTCTTTTGATTGGTATTAGCGTGGTTTATTTTGCTCTACCATACAGAGAAAAATACATATGAGTCTTTACATTTTAAATGGGTTTCTTGTAGACAGTATACAGTTCAGTTTTTGTTGTTACCCACACTGACAAACTCTGTTTTTTAATTGGTACATTTATATCCTTGGCATTCAGAGTGATTGTTGATATAATTGATTTAATATAACCATGTTTGTTGCTGTTTTCTATTTGTTGACCTTTCTTTCCTTTCTTAGCATATCAGTTACACTTCTTTTTCAACATTTTTTAGTTGTTCCCCTAGAATTTGCAATACATATCTACAGCTAATCCAAGTTCACTTTTAAATAACATAGTATTAGTTCATAGGTGTGTGAATACCTTATATTAACAAATAATATGGATTCATTTTTCTCATTTTTTTCATTGCTGTCATCTATTTTACTCATACATAAAAATTCTAGATTGGTGTTTTTCATTTTTCCTCTCAAGGTTTTAAATATTCCACTCCACTCTCTTTTTGATAGCATTGTTTCTGAGAAAAAGCTAGATGTAATTTCTTCTAAGAAAGGATAAAAATTAGCCAGGGAAAATTGGATAAAAAGCCAAAACCCATCAGTGTGCTGTATCCAGGAAACACATCTCACATGCAAGGATAAACAAAGGCTCAAAATAAAGGGATGGAGGAAGATTTACCAAGCAAATGGAGAGCAAAAAAAGCAGGAGTTGCAATTCTCATCTCTGATAAAATAGACTTCAACAAAGATCAAAAGAGACAAAGAAGGACACTACATAATGGTAAAAGGATCAATGCAACAAGAAGAGCTAACGATCCTAAATATATATGCACCCAATAGAGGAGCACCCAGATACATAAAGCAAGTTCTTAATGACTTACAAAGAGACTTAGACTCCCATACAATAATAATGGGAGACTTTAACACTCCTTTGTCAATATTAGACAGATCAATGAGACAGAAAATTAACAAGGATATCCAGGACTTGAATTCAGACCTGGACCAAGCAAACCTAATAGACATTTACAGAACTCTCCACCCCAAATCCACAGAATATACATTCTTCTCAGCACCACATCACACCTACTCTAAAATTGACCACATAATTGGAAGTAAATCACTCCTCAGAAAATGCAAAATAACAGAAATCATAACAAACAGTCTCTCAGACCACAGTGCAATCAAGTTAGAACTCAGAATTAAGAAACTAACTCAGAACTGCACAGCTTCATGGAAACTGAAGAACTGGCTCTTGAATGTTGACTGGATAAACAATAAAATGAAGGCAGAAATAAACATGTTCTTCGAAACCAACAAGAACGAAGACGCAATGTACCAGAATCTCAGGGACACATTTAAAGCAGTATCTAGAGGAAAATATATAACAATAAATGCCCACATGAGAAGCAAGGAAAGATCTAAAATTGACACCCTATCATCAAAATTGAAAGAGCTAGAGAAGCAAGGTCAAAAAAACTCAAAACCTAGCAGATGACAAGAAATAACTAAGATCTGAGCAGAACTGAAGGAGATAGAGACACAAAAAACCCTTCAAAAAATCAATAAATCCAGGAGCTTGTTTTTCAAAAAGATCAACAAAATAGACAGACCATTAGCCAGATTAATAAAAAAGAAAAGAGAGAATAATCAAATAGATCCAATAAAAAAATGATAAAGGGGATATCACCACAGATTCCACGGAAATACAAACCATCATCAGATATTATTACAAACACATAAACTATTTATGCACATAAACTAGTATACCTGGAAGAAATTGATAAATTCCTGGACACTTGCATCCTCCCAAGCCTAAACTAGGAAGAAGTCAAATCCCTGAATAGACCAATAACAAGATCTGAAGTCAAGGCAGCAATTAAAAGCCTACCACCCAAAAAAAGCCCAGGTCCAGATGGGTTCACAGCTGAATTCTACCACACATACAAAGAGAATATGGTACCATTCCTTCTGAAACTATTCCAAACAATCCAAAAAGAGGGAATCCTTCCCAGATCATTTTATGAGACCAACATCATACTGATACCAAAACCTGGCAGAGATTCAGCAAGAAAAGAAAACTTCAGGCCAATATCCATGATGAACACAGGTGCAAAAATCTTCAATAAAATACTGGCCAACTGATTGCAACAGCACATCAAAAAGCTTATCCACCATGATCAAGTAGGCTTCATCCAGGGGTTGCAAGGCTGGTTCAACATACACAAGTCTATAAACGTAATTCACCACATAAACAGAAACAAAGACAAAAACCACATGATTATCTCAATTGATGCAGAGAAAGCCTTTGACAACATTCAACAGCCCTTTATGCTAAAAACTCTCAATAAACTAGGTATTCATGGAATATATCTTAAAATAATAAAAGCTATTTATGACAAACCAACAGCCAGTATCATACTGAATGGGCAAAAACTGGAAGCATTCCCTTTGAAATCTGGCACTAGACAAGGTTGCCCTTGCTCACCACTTGTATTCAATATAGTATTGGAAGTTCTAGCCAGAGCAATCAGGCAAGAAAAAGAAATAAAGGGTATTCAAATAGGAAAGGAGGAAGTCAAATTGTCTCTATTTGCATACAACATGTTTGTATATTTACAAGACCCCATCATCTCTATCCAAAATCTCCTGAAACTGATAAGCAACTTCAGCAAAGTCTCAGGATACGAAATCAATGTGCAAAAATCACAAGCATTCCTATACACCAATAACAGACTTAAAGAGATCCAAATCAAGAACGACTGCTATTCACAATTGCTACAAAGAGAATAAAATACCTAGGAATACAACTAACAGGGAATGTAAAGGACCTCTTCAAGGAGAACTACAAACCACTGCTCAATGAAATAAGAGAGGACACGAATAGATGGAGAAACATTCTGTGTTCATGGTTAGGAAGAATCAATAACGTGAAAATGGCCATACTGCCCAAAGTAATTTACTGATTCAATGCTATCTCCATCAAGCTACCAATGACCTTCTTCACAGAACTGGAAAAAACTACCTTAAAATTTATATGGAACCAAAAGAGAGCCCACATAGCCAAATCAATTCTAAGCAAAAAGAACAAAGCAGGAGGCATCACACTACTGGACTTCAAACTATACTACAAGGCTACAGTAATCAAAACAGTGTGGTACTGGTACCAAAACAGAGATATAGACCAATGGAACAGAACAGAGGCCTCGGAGGCAACACCACACATCTACAACTATCTGATCTTTGACAAACCTGACAAAAACAAGCAATAGGGAAAGGATTCCCTGTTTAATAAATGGTGTTTGGAAAACTGGCTAGCCATGTGCAGAGAGCAGAAACTGGACCCCTTCCTGACACCTTACACTAAAATTAACTCCAGATGGATTAAAGACTTAAACATAAGACCTAACACCATAAAAACCCTAGAAGAAAACCTAGGCAAAACCATTCTGGACATAGGTATAGGCAAGGACTTCATGATCAAAACACCAAAAGCATTGGCAACAAAAGCCAAAATAGACAAATGGGACCTAATCAAACTCCACAGCTTCTGCACAGCAAAAGAAACAGTCATTAGAGTGAATCGGCAACCAACAGAATGGGAAAAAATTTTTGCGATCTACCTATCTGACAAAGGGCTAATATCCAGAATCTACAAAGAACTAAAACAGATTTACAAGAAAAAAACAAATAAGCCCATTCAAAAGTGGGCAAAGGATATGAACAGACACTTTACAAAAGAAGACATACATGAGGCCAACAAACATATGAAAAAATGCTCATTATCACTGGTGATTAGAGAAATGCAAATCAAAACTACATTGAGATACCATCTCACGCCAGTTAGTTGGCGATCATTTAAAAAATCAGGAGACAACAGATGCTGGAGACGATGTGGAGAAATACGAACACTTTTACACTGCTGGTGGGAGTGTAAATTAGTTCAGCCATTGTGGAAGACAGTGTGGCACTTCCTCAAGGACCTAGAAATAGAAATTATATTTGATCCAGCAATCCCACTACTAGGTATATATCCAAAGGATTATAAATCATTCTACTATGAGGACACATGCACATGAATGTTCATTGCAGCACTGTTTACAATAGCAAAGACCTGGAACCAACCCAAATGCCCATCGATGATAGATTGGACAGGGGAAATGTGGCACATATACACCATGGAATGCTATGCAGCCACAAAAGCAATGAGTTTGTGTCCTTTGTAGGGTCATGGATGAACCTGGAAACCATAATTCTCAGCAAACTAACGCAAGAACAGAAAATCAAACACCACATGTTCTCACTCATAGGCGGGTGTTGAACAATGAGAATACATGGACACAGGGAGGGGAGCATCACACACTGGGGTCTGTCAGGGGAAATAGGGGAGGGACAGCAGGAGGCAGGTAGTTGGGGAGAGATAACATGGGGAGAAATGCCAGATATAGGTGATGGGGAGGAAGGCAGCAAATCACACTGCCATGTGTGTACCTGTGCAACAATCTTGCATGTTCTTCACATGTACCCCAAAACCTAAAATGCAATAAAAATATTTAATAACAACAAAAAAATAACCCATTTTCTTTGTCCTTTACTCAGAATTAGGAACCGATTCTGCTAAGCCCATGATCATGTTAAATAAAATCCTCCTACGACACCCCCCCTCACCAAAAAAAATTAGCCAGGCTTGTTGCTGGGTATCTGGTACTATGAGTAAGAGGTAGGATTTTTCCCCCCTCTGGCTTCTTTCAAGACTTTATCTTTAATTTTCTAAGATTTGATTATGATATTCCTAGGTGCATATTTTGGCATTAATTTTGCTGGATGTTCACTGAGAATTTTGGATCTGTGGTTTGGTGTCTGACATTAATTTGGGATATTCTCAGTCATTATTGTATCAAATATTTTACCTGCACCTTCCTCTTTTCTCCTCTGGTACTCTCATCACACGCATGTTAACCCTTCTGTAGTTGTCAAACAGATTTTGGATATTGTTATGGTTTTTATTCAATCTTTGTCCCCTTTGATTTTCCTTTTTGAAGGTTGCTATTGAGATATCCCAAAACTCAGATTGCTCAACTGTGTGTAAGCTCCTAATAAGTCCATTAAAGGTAGTCTCCATTTTCTTTTACAATATTTTAATCTTAGCATTCCTTGTTTGGTTCTTTCTTAGAATATCAATCTTTGTGCTTATACTGCCCATAGTTTATTGCATGCTGTATACTTTATATTTTATATTTACCCAGGGAACAACTGACAAACATCAAAACCTATTATTTCTCATCAAATTAATAAACATTAAAAATTCTGATTAATAAATGGAGATGTAGAGCAACAGAAATGCTCATGCACTTTTGGCTGGGTTGTAAGTTCATATAAATACTTTAAAAAGCAATTTGACAATTTCTAATTGAGTTGAAGACAACACTGATATTCCAGTCTAGACATATGTCCCAGGGAAATTCTCCCATATATGCATAGGAGTAATACATAAAATTTTTAGCAATGTTCTTTAAAATAGCAAAAATATGAGCATCAATGCATGCTGTCAGTGGGTACATAAACAGGTACTAGTAATAAAGAAAGGTGCAAAGAAGCAACAAATACCTAATGACTATCTCTGAGG
This sequence comes from Plecturocebus donacophilus, assembly GCA_004027715.1. Taxonomy (NCBI): domain Eukaryota; kingdom Metazoa; phylum Chordata; class Mammalia; order Primates; family Pitheciidae; genus Plecturocebus; species Plecturocebus donacophilus. Next base: position 60,271 of record PVKP010003729.1, read on the forward strand.
AGTAAAGAAAAAAGTGAGATTTCGAAAGTTTACACAGGAATTAAATGTATCTGAAATATTTTATTTCCTTAAAAGTGTTTGAAGCAAATCTGAGAAGTAGATACATGGGTATTATTTGGTTATTCTGTATGCTTTCTCTGTGTTTAAACATTTCATAATTTTTTTAAAAAGATAAATTCAACTATGCTTCTGATCATTCGTCTAAGGGAAACAGAAACTTAGCAAGGTCATATCAACACTCAGAGGGGAAGTCAAACAAACCTCCTTTTGAAAAAGTCAGTGATTTCTGGGTTACCACTGGTTGTCTTAATGATCAAAACAGATTGTCATATAATCTTGATAATTACTCCATAAATAAGCAGAAGCCAACTGGAAATAATAGGTTTTGATATGTTTGCCAGTTTTTCCCTGGGTAAATCAAAGTTCAAACCAAATAGAAAAGTTTAAAGTGTGTCCACATGTCTTAAGACCTAAAAGAAAACATTTGATTTCTATTTATCTAGTCAAATAAGATATTTTCTCCTTTGACTTTTCCTCTTGCAGTGCTACACTGATAGTGTTTTTACTTCTTTGTAATGATTCACCAATAATACTTTAGGTTTTGAAAAGCAATTTCAGATAAACTAACAAATTACTCCTTGAAAGCAACTTTGTAAAGGACCGTGGTAGCGAGTTCTGTAGTCTGAAGAAGGCACTCATGGCTTCTGGTTTCTGCTTCCAGCCTGGAAATTGCCACTCTATCCTAAAAAGTAAAAAGCTGAACAAACTGAAATTGCATAAAAGAAAGGAGTTTAAAAGGGAAATCAATGCTGCTAAAGTTGGAGAGATAGGCAAATAGCAAAATAACAACTTATATAAACAGATACCTCTTCAGAAACCATTACTGGGGTAGGAAAACCTGAACAGTAATTGACAAATTGCAGGAGGCTTAGTGTGGACAAATCTGAGAGATTAGAAACTCCAGAAGGGTCAGTTATCAGGGGCCCTTACAATTTTGCGGGTTTTACTTTCTGGGTTCACTTGTATTTCTTCAATTACTAGTGTGGGGAAATATCTTTGCCTAGGTTTGTTGGTTATTTAAATATTCCCCTCTGCAAATTTCTTTGCATATATTTTGCTCATTCTCTATTGGGTGATTTATTTATTTATTTTTAATAAAGAGTTTATAAAGTTTTATATTGCTCTATATTTAATAGTATTCCTTTAAAATGTAGGTGTGCTACAAAGTAGCTTTTTAAAAATTGTTTTAACTTTTCTTTTGATGTCTTTTATTGAAAAAAGGTTTTAAACGTCAATCTAGTTATTTATTTAGAGTTTCTTTCACATTTGTGTTTTCTGTGTCTTGTTTAGAAAATTCTTTCTTAATCTTAAGTCATAAAGGTATTGTTATATTTTTTCTAAAGTTCTAAAATTTTGTTTGTGATACTGTCTAAAATCTGCTAGAACTGATTTTAGCATATGGTGTGAAATATCTAAAACATTTTTGGACTGACTTAACAATTTTTCATGTTTTTGAAAACTCTGTTATTTTTTTCTGATTTATGAATCCTGTACTTCTGTCAAAATTGAGTTTACTTATGCCTAAGTCTGTTTGGGTATTCCTTAGTCTGTTGCATTGGCCTATTGTCAATCTTTCTGCCTTTTATCTCTGGTCTTACTTACTAAATATTTATGATAATTTTTAAAATCTGGTGGAGCAAATCTTACAATCTTTGTTCTTTAAAATTTGAATTTTAGCTATTCTTGACTCTGGCATTCCATATGAATTTTAGAATAATCTTGTTAAGTTTTACACAAAACAACCAGAATTTAGGGGAATTGCATCAATTTTACAGATTGGTTTGAGGGAAAATTGATATCCTTAAATTTGTTCACATAGAACCATAACATTGATTTCCATTTATTCAGGTTGATAATATTCAAAAAATTAATGTCAACTTTTTGTCATACATTTTATATATTTTTATTACATTTATTTATAAGAATTTTGTATTTTCTATTATAAATATATTTTTCTCTTCTATTTTCTATTGTTATTATTGGTATATATAGTTATGATACTATTTTTTGTATGTTAATAATTTATCCAGAAACTTTGCTAAATCCTCACGTAAGTTTAATAGGTTTTGTGAACATTCTATTGCATACCAAATCCAATAGAATGATAACATCAGCAAAGAAGGATAATAATGTCCTCTTTCTAATTAGTATGCCTTTTGAAAAATAGCTTAATATTAAGTCACAGTAGAAGGCTCTTACCTTGTTTTAATATAGTGCAAATGATTCTGAAGTTTTATCACTTTAGATAAAGGAAGAAGGAAGTTGAAAAACATTCTGTTTAATATTTATTTTGCTATTATTATGCAAAGTGCTTTTTTTTTTAACTTCCCACACAACACTGACGTAGCAAGGTGCTTCTATTATAATTAAAATCTTTTGTTTTCTGTGCTTTTATTATGCAAAAGTTGCTTTTATTATGAATGTTTACCTAAGTGAATGTTTTTCTTCTTCTACTGATTAATGCATCCATTGAGAGATCATATGTCCTATTGCCTTTATTTTGTTAATATCGTGAATAATATTAGACATTCTGATGTTTGTTTATCTAAGATTTCCTGGGATAAACCCTACTTGGTGGAAATGTATTTTTTATGCACTAATGAATTTAGTTTCTTAGTATTTAGTTTAGTATCTTTGCATTTATGTTTACAAGTGAATTGATCCATAACTCCCTTTTCTTGGGCTGCACTTACCTGGCTTTGACGTGAATTGAATTGTAAATTCATGAAATGAATTAGGTAGTTTTTCTAATTTTTCTGTTATTTGAAACTAATTTATGATATGAGGATCACTCATTTCTTCAAAGTTTGGTTAAAGTCATCTCTAAAGGTATCTGAGTCTGGTCTTTAGGATAAGGTGACTTTAATTTCTTCAATTTTTTTTTTTTGGTTTATTAGGTTTTATCTTTCTTCTCAAGTCAGTTTGGGAAAACTATTCTTTTCTTCTAAGTTTTGATGTGTTTGATCACAGTATCTCTAATTATTTTTAAAATCTCTACTTTCTTTCAGACATTTTTTCCTGAATGCATTTTTATTCTACATTTTTAGAAAACAATTGATAACTTTATAAGAAAGACAGATTGGTAACTTTATAAGAGAGACAGTCCAATTCATTGATTTTTAAGAATTTAACATTAGTCATGATCTTACAGTAATCATGAATTTTTATGTAAAAATACATGATTTTTTCACCTGAACAGTACATTCTTGTCAAATTTAGCGAATATTACTGTGACACCATATAATCAGATTTTTATAACACAGTTTCCAGACAATCTGTTCCTTATAATTAGACCATAAACTACACGGAAATGAGACTAGATCTAGAAAGTGAACGATGGCAGTAGTGAGGCAATGCTAAGTGCCAGCTGGGTATGTAAACTAAAGTCTTCAGAAAAAAGTGACATCTTCTCGATAAATATTCCATTACCAGACATAAACATGTCAGAATTAATATGGAATCTGTTTTGATGAAAAATCACTATAAATAAATATGGCTAAGGTAGCAGGCATTTAAACAATTTGCTTCTTGGGCTAAACAAGTGCTGCTTCCTTTCTCTAATCCCCAGATGCCTGTGTTTCAGATGTCTTTATAACAATGAATTGCCTATTTTTTTCTTAGATATTTTATACCATTCTCTGCATTGTCTTGGAAGAAAATTCAAGGCTGCTGTTTTCCTCCAACATCAAGAGAGAGTAATCCCTTTATCTTAAAATTATGACATTAATCTCATCAAGATTCTGACTCTGAAAATCATCAATTATTTTTACTGTTACACTAGGATTATAATGATTAGGAGTACATGATATTGATTTACTTATAATCTCTGAGAATTCCTTCGACCATTTACTTATTATTTGCTAACACAAGAAAGTAGGTTAGTGAAAATGAGTTAGAGAGCCCCTTATATAACACTTTAGGATATAAACCACCAATACAAATGCAGAGCTTATGTTAGATAAACTCTAAGGTCCCTTTGTACTCTAATGATTTTTTATAATTCTAACAAATGATGAGCCCTAATTTGCTTTCAAGTAAAGACTGTGGGGCATGTTACTATGATTTTTCTATGTGATCACTGAACTTTTAATTTATACTGTCACATTATTATTTTAAATGAAAGTACATTAAGAATGTTTTAATTAATCTGCTCTACCTTTGTTATCTTATGGATACCTTCCTATGATTTTGCCTCCCCTTCTTCATATTTGTTGCCCTTTTTAAAATTATTTTTGCTCTGATTTTGACACCTGCTCATTATTGTTCTCTTTTCTATTGTTTTTACCTTTCATTTAGGTGACTTTCCCTGAGAAAAAGTGGAAAAGCATTATTTGCTTTTACTCGTACTTGTAAAATGCATCTTCCTAATAGGTTCTTAGAATGGCATACTGTGGGTAAAACGTGGGGAAAAAAGTCAAATGTGTGGGTTCTTTCTGAAGAGTAGTTCAGTCCTATCTCTGCTGCATGATATAGGTGAGATTATTTAATTTGATCTCATAGGGTAATATTGTTACTTTTTAGGGTCATTGAGAAGAATAAATAAGTTAACATGCATATTTATTTGCTATTGAGGCGAGGGTTTAATTAGTTGTCCATACAAAGAGAGCCATTTCCAGTTTCTTGAGTTAGCATGGTGAACTGTCTTTCATGTGAACATCTATATTGATTCATTCAGTCAGAAGCAAAATTGTATATTTCCACTCCTGTTCTAAAATCCTTGAAATTTATTTTTACATATATTTTCTAGTGTTTTTAAATTTTTTCTAATATAAATAAATCTCTTTAGGGACTGAGACTTCCCTTTCAAGTTTGATTTTCTAAGTGGTCCTCTGAGGAATGTTGGGATCTGGCTCAGTTTTGGTATGGAGGCTATGACGGGTAGAGATTTAGGGCTCTAAGAGAAATGGTGTTTCTTTGCAAGTCATGACCTCCCGTGAGATCAGTACCTGTCTTCTAGCTGAGAGGACCCATTTCATAAGACGAAGCTAAGGAGGCTCCATGGGTTTCAGGGGTTACAGGTAAACTCAGTCTTCTATTTCTCAGAGGTCTAATTTGTCCCAGTCAGTGCCTAACTTTCACAATCTTCAAACAAGAGATGCAATGAGTTAGAATTAAAACTTCATTGTAGTTTTGGTGTGCTAAGGTTTGCCCCTGCCTGTGCTTTTCGACTACATCAACACTGTGGATGTAAGAGATAGATTTCTGAGCACATTCACACAAACTTCTCAATTCTCTGATCATTCTTGGGACTGAAAATTAAAAACCTGGATTCTGTAATTTTCATTTTAATGTTCAATGGGCTTTTTTTTAATAAAAAGATCACCACATCCCACAGTCCTGTGTTTTACCTGCTATACATATTATGTAAAGGCAGTCACCATTTGATCCACCAATGCCACAACTTCAATTGGCATTTTATTCCAGGTGAACACAATTAAATGTAAGTTTCCTTTGATTATCAGTATTTGTATCCTTGAATGCTACCCAGATTGTCATTACTCAAAACCAACCAGGTCATATATTAACAATCACAAATTCTTGACCTTGAAAACCTGTTGCCCACAGCCGTTTCTGGTACCAAATACTATATGTCAAGATTCAGTTGTAGATAATGGAAACCTCTCTGGCTAGTTTGTGGGAAAAAAAAAACACAAAAAGCAAATGTAGCAAATTAGATGCTTCCAAAAAATTGGTTGAGCTAGAAAAGAAAGCTGTAAGATGGCTTCTAGGAAAATCTCCAGAACACTGCAGTGTTGGCCTGCCAGGATGCTGCTACCTCTTTTGTGGTCATTAAGCTGAGGTATCAGGATCCTGCTGCCACTATTGTTGCTTCAGGACCTCACTGCTGCAACCATGATCCAAGCCAGCAAGATGATGCCCCATGACCAGCTTGCAATATGCATAAACACAGGCAACTGGGCAGAAAGAACAAACACTTTTGTAATTGTGCTGGTAGGCAGGAGGAGAAGAAGTGTGGCCTCCACTTCACTTCCACTTACTGACTTTCAATAATGTATCTTCAGATTATATCCTTCTAAATATATTTAGTTCTATCACATTTTTACAACCAATATTGAACAATAGACCAAGTTTATTTAACCACTCCCATAAGGAGAGACACTTAGGTTGTTTGTATTTTTTGTTGATATAAATAATGCTGAAATGAACATCTTTGTGTGGGCCTTCTTAGGCACACATCAAATGTTTGTAGCCAGCATGGAAATGAAATAGTAGAATTTCTAAATCATAGGGCATGCTCATCTTCAACTGCAATAGGTAACACCAAATCATCAAATTACCTTCCTAGGTTACTATTCCAATTAACTTTTTATTCCTAATGTTTAGCAACATCTACTTCTACAAATTCTTAACAATATTTGATATTATCAAAAGTTTTTAAATTTGCTAATTTTGAGAGTAAAAGGCCTCATTTTAATTTTAATATAACCAATTATAAGTGAGATTAAGCATCTTTAAATGATTTAACATTTTTAGTTTACCTATGAATTACTCAATTTATGACCTATACACCTTATCTTTTGTTTATTTAATTTTATTTTACTTTTCCTTTTGATTTGACTTGCCATTAAATAATCTGGGCATTAATTATTATGACTTTTAATTTTTATGACTTGTTTAGGCAGGCCTATCTTCCCTGAGGTCATAAACATATTCTGCATTTCCTTGTTTTATTTTTGTAGCTTTGATTTTTATGTTTTGATTTTTAATTTATTATAGTTTCTTGAATGCTATGAGGTGATCTAATCTTATCCATTTATTACAGTTACTAGGCTTTTATCTCAATATCATTTATTAAATAGTCCATGCTGACTTCAGGTGCTAATTTTCTCATGAATTAAATTTTTATATATTATGAATCTTATTCTTGCTTTCCATTTTGATTCCACTGAATAATTCTGTAAAATCACAACCCTATAGTGATTTGTATAGCTTTAAAATATATTTTTATGTCTTATAGGCAGTGTTCCACCTTCTTGGTCTTTTCAAAATTATCTTAGCTATTTTATTCTTTCACAGGAATTTCCTATTTAACCTTAGCATTCCATAATATATTATTTTTGGATTTTGATTGGGGTTGCATGGACTTACAAATTAATCTATACATTTATAATATTACATCTGTAACTTGGTATAGCTTGCCTATGTCTTTTAGTATGGTTTTAATTTTAGCTCAATAAAGATTTAAATTTCATGTTAGTTTTCGTGTTGGTCAAAGTAAGTTATTCTAGCTACTGTGGTCCAGGCTGAATGGTGTTAGGGTTCACTCAGTCATTCTGGGATCTTGGACTGACAGACGCTCTGCCATTATCAGCAAGAGACTTCCAGGTTGTCCTGTGTCTTATAATCTAGCAGGAAAATAGAACAGAGAGAGTGTGTGTGAAGAATAATTCAGGACATTTTATAACCAGCCTTGGAAATGGTATGCGTAACTGCTGTCTGCATTTGGAGCTTGCCTCACATTGCTGGCAGAGAGGCAGGGAAGGCAGTCCTCATGCTAGTCCAGGAAGAAAATAAAATTATTTTGGTGAACTCCTAAAATTGTCTCCTCAGCCTACTGATGAAGTCAAAGGTAATCGACAGAAATAATCAAAACTAGCAAGAGTTCAGTAAGGTAACTGGAACCAAGATTAGCTTACAAAAGGAACTCACCCTTTTACATGTTAGTAATGACCAAGAAGAAAATATAATAGCTGATATGACAAAGAATTTTCTTCCTATTTTATTATATTGTTTCCAAATAGTAAATGTTTTGGCTTTTCCTTTCTAATTTTTTGAACATGTATGTTTATTTTCAATTTTACATTTGAATACTGGAATATCTCATGATGTTGAATTGAATAGGACTCACTCTCCTGCTTGTGATAATAAAATTGCAATTTGTTAAAAAAATTCCTGGTATGCTGCTGGCTGGATTTCTGAAATGTTTGTCTTGATGGAACTTCTTGCTTCATAATGAAAGATGTGATTTTGAGATCATGCTGTTGATAATGCCACTCTACTTCTGTGGCTCCATGCTTTCTCTTTCCAAAGAGACAATTTTCTTCTTGTTGATGTGGATTCAACATGTGTTTATGCCTAAAGGTTTCTAGAAATGAAGTTTTTATTTTGGTAGGGTTTTAAAATACAATAGTTAAATAAGAGTCTTAGTGATAATTTAAATATAGATGGGTTAATTTAGTATTTCAATCAGAATTGTTTCTGTATTTTAGTTGCCCCCATGACCCATAGGCTACCAACCTACATTGTAGAAATTATTAGTGTTGTTATTATTTTTTATAGTTGGTGTAAATAGTAAAATTTGTATGCAAGGAATGCAGAGTTCAAGCTCTTCTTTCACCCTTTGTAATTTATTGAGCCATCTATTTAACTTTTCATGCCTTGATTCAATATCTGAAGAGACTAAAAATGTTTTTTCTAACTACATGATGTGAACTGAACAGATGTTGTTCTGTCTTAGTTTTTATGGTAAACTGATTTTTCCCCAATTTTTTACTGCTAATTTTAGTATTGATAACTTCCCAAATGATGCCTCCAGCACTGGTCTCCTTACAGAGATCCTACTGGGATTTCCGTATTCATGCTGGAAGCTCCATTTGAATGAAAGCTAAACACTTCAAATATACTTTGTCTCTTACCTCAGCGTTAATCCTGTTGCTGTGTTCTCAATCTGTATATATAGCATTACAATTTGCTCTGCTGTTCAAGAGAAGAAACTTGGAGTTATCCATGGCTTGGCCTCCACTCTTCCTCCACTTCTAATTATTCATCCCAGTTTAGAAAAATGTCAAATATGTGGTTCCATTCCATCCCAACAGCCATCCACTAGGTGGAAGAAGACAGATCATTTGTCACTGGATCTATTGCAATAGCTTCCCAACTTACTTCCCTGCTATCTTTACTGCTGCTAGCATTGCTTTATTGTCTTACTAAGTCTACAAAAGTGATCATGCTACCTGCTTAAAACTCTTTGATTGGTCTCCATTGCCCCATATGAAAGTCATATGCTTATACTTTCATTCAACAATATTGAGAACCTGATGGGCGGCTGGTATCATGTTGGGGCTCCTGCTTTCCTCTCTTTGGCATGTAAGAACTCTGATAATCTAACCCCTTTCCAACACCATCTCCTGAAACTCCTCTCCTCTCACTCCAAATTTCTTCCACACAAAACTGCATTTTTAAAAATTGATAAATTCATGGCCTAGTCACAAGGCTTGGCCCTCATGAATGGATTAGGGCCTTATTAAAGGGGTTTATAAGGGCAAAACACTCCTTTTATAAGGAGGCCCTAAGTGAGTTCGCCTCTTCTGTCCCTTCTGCTATTCAAGGACACAGCTGAAGGGTAGTCCCATGTAACATAAGTACCCCAGATCTTCAGAATAACTAGTCCATGTAAAATCAGGAGAGAGAGACCCAAAAGGGACTTTATAAGAAAAAAAAGCAGCTGAGATAATCAATTACTTAATGAGTATGACTATTTTGAGAAGAGGTATTCAATCCTTTCATGATTTTGGAAGAATTAGTACTAGAGTCTCAGTTAGCATTCAGTCAGGGAAACACAACCACTATGAGTGTTCAGGGATAATTAATTATGAATTTAAGTCATACACAGTGTAGAAGCTGGGAATGTGCAGTGTGGAAGGGGCAATAGGAGAATTTGAGAATTAAGCCAAAAGCCAGCTCCCAGAAAGCCCTGGCACCGGTGGATAAGTTGGAGCTTGTAGGAAAAACTGAGAAGACAAGTGTGTCCAACTGCTGAAGGGGATTTACCAGAGGAGAGCTTGTGGAGAGGTCTATGGGAAGCTCTTACCTCTGTATATCTGACAGTGGGCTTGAAGTCACTGTTGGTCAGCAGAGCCAGGGTCCAGAAGAACTGGACAGGGAGCAGAAGAGAGCAAGTTCAAGGCACCTCTGTATTTGTGATACAGTTTGGCTCTATGTTCCTACCCAAATCTCACAGCTGAATTGTAATACCCAATGGAGCGGGAGGCACCTGGTGGGAGATGACTGAATTATGAGGGCAGATTTCCCCCTTGCTGTTCTCGTGATAGTGAGTTCTCATGAGATCTGATGGTTTAAAAGTGTGTGGCACTCCCCACTTTGCTCTTTCTCTTTCCTCCTCCTCCACCATATGAAGAAGGTGCTTGCTTCCCATTTGTCACCCCATCACGATTGTAAGTGTCCTAAGGTCTCCCCAACTATGCCTCTTATGCAGCCTGACTGTGAGTCAATTAAACCTCTTTTCTTCATAAATTATCCAGTCTTAGATATGTCTTTATAGCAGTGTGAAAATGGACTAATACAATTTGTCTGTCATAATTCTGTCCACAGAAAGATACTTGAAAAACAGTATTCAGTGCTTCATCTTCACCTCCAAAATCTTGCACAAATTTCTCTTTTGGCCTATTCTAACCTGGAACTATACAGATAAATGAATTCTGGGAAACATTTCCCAGATTAACCAAGCTAACAACAGAGCAATTCAACAGAAGTAGATAAGAGAGGCTAAAATAGCAAATCAAAAGAAAAAAAAATTTAGGCAACTGTTGACTCCATGGTTAGAAACTTCTATATGAGAAACAAATACAGCATTTCTCATGGCTCATCTCTAAGTAATATTTACATCATCATCATAAAACGATTTGGCATATTGATGTAACCACAAATCATAGCCACTTTGAATGGGTGGGAATGAGGGGAATGTGTGGGGAGTGTGGTAGAAGGCAAGATTTAAGACTTCTAAATTCTTTTTTTTTTGTGTGTGTGTGATGGAGTCTAGCTCTGTTGCCCAGGTGTGAGTGCAATGGCATAACCAACTCACTGCAACCTCCGCCTCCTGAGTTCAAGTGATTCTCCTGCCTCAGCCCCCCGAGTAGCTGGGATTGCAGTCACCCACCACCATGCCAGGCTATTTTTTTTTATTTTTAGTAGAGATGGGGTTTCATCATGTTGGTCAGGCTGGTCTCAAACTCCTGATCTCGGGTGATCCACCCACCTTGGTCTCCCAAAGTGTTGGGATTACAGGTGTGATCTAGTACTCAAATCAGTGAAGGAAATATCATAAGAAAAATAGGGACTGAGAAGATGTCATAGGCAGTAAAACATTTCTGTTTCCTTAGAGTAAAATTACAATAAATGGGTACCATTAAACTCTTAGGAGAAACAACAATTTAATCCAATCTATGAGTAAAATCCATTTGCAAATCACTAGTTAGAATTTACTTACTTTGTAAAACAATAGCAGGGTACACGTGCAATTATAATAGTTTTAAAATGCATTTTTGTGGGTTTATTAATAGCTCATTACAAGAAGTTGAGACATGAATTACTTAATTGCCTTAGAGCAGTAGCTAGCTTACAATTACCTAACACATTGGTTTGTGCTGTTTGCAATTTTGCAGGTGACTTGTTAACTAACACTGAACATACTATGTTTTAATTAAGCTTAACTAATCACTTAAGAAAATTCCTTCTCATAGTGAGAAATTTGGGTATGCAAACAAGTTCTTGAGAAGTCTGTTATTGAAATAACTACTGGTTTAGCTCAAGTGTTAATGATATTTGAGCTTAATATATTTGAGATAAATACATTAATCAAATAATTGGTCTAGCATGAGTTGAATCTATCGTTTAAAATATTCAAGGAAACCATAAAAAAGGATACAGGATTAGAATGTACTGTAAGACAGGAATATTTCCATAAAAGGCCACTTAATTCACTGAGCAGGAACAAGGTACTGCAATACTATTCTCTAACATCCTCATTATCAATGTGTTGATTGATGAACAATTTCAGATTGTGATCTATGAATTTTGAGTCAATCTTAGCATTTTAGGGATTCTAGTCATTAGGTAAACAATCTTAGAAAGACATTAGGATATATTAGGACACTGACAAGTTTTAATTCAGGCTTGAGAATCTTTAAGATTTTTTAAGATTGTGGACCTTTAAATTCCACTAAGTTATACCCTTGTACTTTTTGAGTCAGAGTAAAATAGCTAATCTGTAAATGGTAGAGGAGAGACAGAGAAAGAGAATAAACATTCAGAGAAACTAGAGTATACAAAGAAAATAGAAAAAGAAAAAAGTGGCTGCTTGACTCTGAAAGATTTTCAGTTTTTTGTCCTACTTTAAGAAGCCATACTATATGTCCTGCCCTTGAATTCCATAGATAGCCAAATATCTTTCCAATATATCCCACCCTAGAAACACCTCAGTGATCCACTGTCTTAATTTGCCCAGAACCTTCCCAATTCTAGCAATGAATGTCCTGCATTCTTGGAAATCCTCCAGTCACAGATAAGTATGGACTGACGGTCACCATAATCTGCATATTTTCCTTGTAAGCTAATGTGATACGGGTTTTGGAAACTACCAACCAGGAAAGCCTTGTTTAAGATGGGCGCTTTTAAGTTACATGCAACTGATGAAGGCCTATTGCGTCCAAAACCTCTGTTACACATCTTACCTACTGCTTGGTTCTATTATTTACAACTCAGTAAATGATGAAGCTATGAGCAGAAGAGTTGGCATAAGCAGAGATGAGTTAATAATAAATCAGGCCGTTACTTCAGATTGGGGTGATCTGTGTTGAAAGGAATTATTCACAAAAATACATATTCATTAAAATATGTTGCAATTTTTAATGTCCTCTGAGTTACAACATTTGGTCACAAAGTTGTTTTAAGAGTGCAAATTTTACCAAGAAATTCACTGTACTGAAATAATGCTCTGTCCTTTCACACACCTATAATAAAGCAAATGTTTTGCTCTTGGTATACAGGCTTAATCAGGGAAGTTATGCTTCATAAGTTGGTTTGCTGACTATGAAATTATTTGGCTGTCAATATTTGCAGCTGATATAGTTTAACGACTGAATGATCCGCGAAAGAGGTCAACGAATGCAAGGGAAGAAATGCCATAAAAAAGCTGAGGAGATGATTACTTAAGAAATGACAGCAGCAACAGCCTGCGCAGCAGCAGACAGACCACCCAGAGAGACTGCCTGTCAGCTGTGGCTGCCCCCACCCACACCCAGTTTGAGAAAAGAAATGATGACAGCCTAGTAAAGAGGCACAACCCTCACCAATGAAAAAGACTGTCAGCAGCTTTGCAGATGGGCTCAGAAAAGCCTCTTAGCCTATAAAACATTTCTCTCTCCTCAAATATCCCTAGCTTTCTACATCTTTATTAAGATCATCAGTAAATTAAGAGCAGGGTGAGTATGAAAAAAATGACTTATGGGGGTGTCTTGTATCCACATAGCTCTTCAATGGACATTTTATTTGATCCTCTCAACAAAATATTGGAGAGACAGTGGAATTATAATTATTCTATTTTGTAGATCAGACATAAGGAAAGCTCTGTGGTCTTGCTCAACTGGTTAATACCACTATTTTTTTACTATTAGCTAATGTTTATTGAGCAATATGTATTAGACACTGTGAGTTATGTACTTTAAATGGGATTACTTAATTTGCCTTCAAAGAACCATTTGGGATAGATAATATTATTTTTCTTAATGTACAGATGAGAAGACATGGGCTTGGGAGGTTATAACAAGTTGTCCAAAAAGTAGAGCCAACATCCAAGCCTGGAGTCTGGAATCCATACTCTCCACCTCGTTTTCACTCTACAATATAAATCAGTATTTTTGAATGCCCTTTGCTTGAATTATTTTGCATTTTAGGAGTTTTGCCATCAATGTAACTAGTTTTAGACTCTTGTCCTATGAGTATAGGCTAATTATTTGAACATTTAACAGATTTTTTGGTGCTTAATATGTGCCAGGCACTGGTATAGATTTTGAGAAAATATTCACTGAAACACAGGTCACCTTTTCTATGTAAAAATGGTTGAATTCTTTGCTTTTCTTCAATCTTTCTTAATTATTTAACAAGGATGCTGTTTTTCTTCCTACAAGGGAACTCCCATATACAAGTTGTGGGGCAATAGTAGGAATCATTGGGCTTAAGAAACGTTGACAAGAGGTTTGGAGTTCAGAGACTTTAAATAAATATGAATAAAACAAAAAGAAAGGACTTGTCAGACAGTAAAATGAACAGTGTTAGGGAAGACACTTATCCTCCACTGCTCATACTTCTGTGTAGAAGAAATCTTTATGAGAGTAGCTCTTTTGACCTCTCTTTGCCCCAATTTTCATCCTTCTCCAGATCTGAGTTTGGTAGAAGGAATTGATCTCTTCTGTATTTGGATTGGAGTCTTGTGGCCTGCAGAGAGGGTGCATATGAGTCACACCCTCTCTGCAGGTGGTGCAGGTTCTGGGGAAGACGGCGGAAGTCCTGCGCTATCTGTGACTAGTAAATAAGCTTGCATATTCAGGGTGAAGTGTCATAAACCCATTAGGCTTAAAGTTGATGCTCATTCTCTAATGAGTGCTTGTGATTGAAAAGTTATTTTAATCTCTCATTCCTGTTTGTTTTTCTTAATTTTGTCTGAATTAGGAAGATAAAGGGATACTTTTTATTTTATTTTCTTTTTTTTAATTGCATTTTAGGTTTTGGGGTACATGTGAAGATCATGCAAGATTGTTGCACAGGTACACACATGGCAGTGTGATTTGCTGCCTTCCTCCCCATCACCTATATCTGGCATTTCTCCCCATGCTATCCCTCCCCAACTCCCCACCCTCTGCTGTCCCTCCCCTATTTCCCCCCGACAGACCCCCGTGTGTGATGCTCCCCTCCCTGTGTCCATGTGTTCTCATTGTTCAACACCCACTTGTGAGTGAGAACACACGGTGTTTGATTTTCTTGCATCAGTTTGCTAAGAATTATGATTTCCAGGTTCATCCATGTCCCTCCAAAGGACACAAACTCATCGTTTTTTATGGCTGCATAGTATTCCATGGTGTATATGTGCCACATTTTCCCTGTCCCGTCTATCATCGATGGACATTTGGGTTGGTTCCAGGTCTTTGCTATTGTAAATAGTGCTGCAATGAACATTCGTGTGCATGTGTCCTTATAGTAGAATGATTTATAATCCTTTGGATATATACCTAGTAGTGGGATTGCTGGATCAAATATAATTTCTATTTCTAGGTCCTTGAGGAAGTGCCACACTGTCTTCCACAGTGGTTGAACTAATTTATACTCCCACCAACTATGTAAAAGTGTTCCTTTTTCTCCACATCCTTTCCAGCATCTGTTGTGTCCCAATTTTTTAACGATCGCCATTCTAACTGGCGTGAGATGGTGTCTCAATGTAGTTTTGATTTACATTTCTCTAATGACCAGTGATGATGAGGATTTTTTCATATGTTTGTTGGCCTCATGTATGTCTTTTTTTATAAAGTGTCTGTTTATATCCTTCGCCCACTTTTGAATGGGCTTGTTTTTTTTCTTGTAAATCTGTTTTAGTTCTTTGTAGATTCTGGATATTAGCCATTTGTTAGATGGGTAGATCGCAAAAATTTTTTCCATTCTGTTGATTGTCAATTCACTCTAATGACTGTTTCTTTTGCTGTGCAGAAGCTGTGGAGTTTGATTAGGTCCCATTTGTCTATTTTGGCTTTTGTTGCCAATGCTTTTGGTGTTTTGGTCATGAAGCCCTTACCTACACTTATGTCCAGAATGGTTTTGCCTAGGTTTTCTTCTAAGGTTTTTATGGTGTTAGGTCTTATGTTTAAGTCTTTAATCCATCTGGAGTTAATTTTAGTGTAAGGTGTCAGGAAGGGGTCCAGTTTCTGCTTTCTGCACATGGCTAGGGATACTTTTTACTAAATTCAAAGAATTGGCAGGGAAGAATCAATGGACTTGTTTCTTCTCTGGAATTACAAATGATATATCAGAATTGTCTGTTGGTCTGCCAGCTCCCTCACTAGAGATACCACTCTACGAATTTCCAGCATACAATATATCTATTCCAAGTCCTTAAAAGGTGCCCAGTAAATCTTTGTTCAGACAAAAGAGAAGGAGATTCAGATCTCATGTGTAATATGAAGGCTTTGTATTCAATAATTTCTTAAACTCCAATTCAGTTCATCCTGAGATTCTAATGAGAGATGGATGGAGTTAAAAAAATGTGAGTAGGACCTCTACTTCCAGTAAAGATAGAGTAACAGGAACTGAATTAAATGATCTACCTTAAACAAGTAGAAAACTGGTCAATATATGAAAGAAAACTTTTTCACACATTGGACAATAGATAACTACACAAGATGATCCCTACAATTGCACCAGCTTACAGGCTACAAGTTTGAGATAGTGTATTAGTTAGGGTTCTCCAGAAAAACAGAATCAACAGAAAGTATTTACATATGTAGAAAGAGATTTATTATAAGGAATTGGCTTGTGCGATTCTAAAGGCTGGGAAGTGCAAAATCTGTAGTGTGATCCTGCAGACCTGGGACAGCTGATTGTGAAGATAAATCCAAAGGCCATTTGCTGATAATTTCCTCTTGCTCAAGCAGGCCAGTCTTTTTGTTCTATTCAGTTCTTCAACTCATTGGCCTTCTTCTATTCAGACCTTTAACACATTGTGGAGGGCAGTCTGCTTTATTCAAAATTCACCAGTTTAGATGATAATCTCATCCCAAAGCCTTCAAGAGAAAGACTCAAATGCAACTTTCAGCAAACAAACACTGAGAGAATTCATTGCTACAGAAAGTGTTAAAGGATGTTCTTTAGGAAGTAAGATTATTACACAGGCATTTAGTTCTAAACATAGAAAGGAATAGTGCCAGAAATGGTAAATAAATGGGTAAAAATATTTTTTCTCATGTTTAATTTCTTTAAAGAATATTGACTATTTAAAGCAAAAGTAATAACAATCTGTCATAGAATTTATAGCACATATAGAGGTAAAATGCATAACCAATAGCATAAAGACCAGGAGGGGGAAGGGAAAGTATAATATTGTAAGATTCTTATACTATGTGTAAATGAGCATAATACTATTTGGAAGTAGATTTTGATAAGTTAAAGATGTATGTTTTAAACCTGATTGCAGCTACCAAAACCAGTCAAACAAACTTCTATAGCTAATAGAACAATCGAAAAGAAAACAAATAGCATCTTTTTGGTCTTCCAGTGTTTAAGTTTTGGGGTACATGTGCAAGTTTGTTACATGGGTAAATTACACGTCACCGAGATACGGTGTACAAATGATTTCATCACCCAAGTAGTGAGTATAGTACATGATAGGATAGAGTTTTTTAACTTTATTTATTTATTTATTTATTTTTTTTTTTTTAGACAGAGGGAGACTGTCACCCAGGCTGGAATGCAGTGACTCAATCTTGGCTCATTGCAATCTCCACCTCTTGAGTTCAAGGGATTCTTCTGCCTCACCCTCCAAAATAGCTGGGATTACAGTTGTACACCACCATGCCAAGCTATATACTTTTTTGTATATTTAGTAGAAATAAGGTTTCACCATGTTGGCCAGGTTGGTTTCAAACCACTGACCTCAAGGGATCTGCCTGCCTCAGCCTCCTAGAGTGCTGGTAATATGGACGCAGTTGCAGTCCACCACACCTGACCCTGATGGATAGTTTTTTGATGTTTACCCTCTTCCCACCTCTCACCCTCAAGTAAGCCCTGGTATCTCTTGTTTCCCTCCTTCTGTATGTACTCAATGTTTTAGCTCCCACTTATAAATGAGAACATGCAGCATTTGGTTTTCTGTTTCTGTGTTAATTTGCTTAGCATAATGGCCTCCAACTGCATCCATGCTACTGAAAGGACACTATTTTATTCTTCTTTGACTGTGTAGTATTTCATTGAGTCTAACAATTAGGACCTTTAAAAAAACTCAACTAAAACAAACCTGCACAATCTGCACATGTACTCTTGAACTTAAAGTATAATCAATAAATTTTTAAAAAAAGAAGGCAAGAAATTAGAAAAAAGTAAGCAAAGAGGCGATAGAACAAAGATAAAACAAATAGCTAGACTGTAGCTTTAAACTCAACTTTATTACTAATTTGATAAAATATAAACACTTCAATTAAAATCAGATATTGTCAGACTAAATAAAAAAGAAAGACCTAGCTATATGCTCTTTGTAAGAAACTTAGTCTAAATAGAAAAATACAAACAGGTTAAACATGAATTATAGACAAAGGTATACCATGCAAAAACTAATTCAAACAGAGCTTGAATGACCAGATTAATTAAAGTCAATGTAGATTTCAGAACAAGAAATATTATCACAGATTAACAGGAATACTTCACAGTAATAAAGGGATAAATTGATCATAAACATATTAATGTTAAATGTATATGCTACTACTAATTTCAAAGCTATGAAGCAAACACTGTTAGAACTGAAGGAAGACAGGTACAAATCCACAATTATAATTGAAGATTGTAGCATTCTTCTCTCAGTAATTTATAAACAAACAAATAGAAAATCCTAAGTTTATGGAGGACTTGAAGAACAATATCATCAATACAAGACACAAAAGCTGCTGAGTAACACATTTATACACAAATAAACACACACCACATTTTAGGCCAAAAACGTATCTTACTAAATTTAAAGTGGTTGAAATCATATGGACCACAAAGGAAGTAAACTAGAAATCAGTAATGAGAAAGATACATGGAGAATTCCCAGTCAACTTATGGGATGCAACAAAAACAGTGCTTAGAGGAAAATGTTTCTGTTAGTTCTGGCTGCTGTAACAATACCATAGACTGGGAGACTTAAATGACAAACATTTATTTCTCATAGGTCTAGGGGCTGGGAAAACCGAGTTCAAGATGCTAGCAGATTCTGTGTCTGAAAAGGGAGTTCTTTCTGGTTGGCAAACTGCTACCTTCTCATTGTATCCTCACATGTTTGGAAGGGAAAAGGAGAAAGAGAGAGTGCATACACTCATGTCTCTTCTTATAAATGCACTGATCTCATTAATGAATAATCCATCTTTCAATGAAATTACCCCTTAATACCACCCTACCACCTTTTAATGCCACTACATTAGTGGTTGGGATTTCAACATATGAATTTTGCAAGGGCACAAACATTTAGTCTATAACAGAAAATAATGCTTATTAAAAAGGGAAAGAAGAAAGGTCTTAAATCATAAGTTGGTCTAAAGCTCCATCTTATGAAACTAGAAAAAGAAAATTAAACCCAAAGTAAACATAAAGGAAGGAATAATAAAGAGTAGAAATCAATAAAATAAAAAAATGGAAAAAAAATAGGAGATCAATAAACTGAAAGCTTGCTATTTGAAAAACTTAAATGGATAAACCTATAGCCAGACTGATCAAGAAAAAGTAAGAGAAGACACAAATTACAAATATGATGAATGAAAGACTCTAAAGACCTACAGACATTAAAAGAATAACAAGGGAATAATATGATTAAGTGTCTATGGATTTCACAGCTTCAAGTAGGATTTCTCAGATATTTTCAGCTTGCATCCACTAAGAGTGCTTTCAGTAGCAAATTATAGAAAACATGACCTACAGAAACTTAAACAGCTAATTTTTCTCATATTACAAGATACTCAGAGGTAGATTGCTTCAATGACAATAATGTCAGGGTCTAAGATGGTATCTCTGCCATTCTCTAATTGTTTTCTGAGGGTCACAGGCATCAATCATATCAGTGTTCAAAGCTGAAAGAAATGGCTGGGAGAAAGACTAGCCATATGTAACCATTTTATCAGAAAAGCGAAAGTTTCCCCATAAGCTTCCCCACACCCACACCAAGCAGACTTCCTTTGACACCTCATTGGGCAGAACTAGGTCCTATGACCTTTATTAAATTCAACCTTAGGAGGTTGGAAACTCTAGTGTCTGTTAAAGTGATTTAACATGGAGAACAGCCCTGGAAAATCCCTGAGCAGACAAAACCATCAGGAATTGAAAGTAACCTTAACCTCACTTGATTACAAACATAAGTTAAACTTGGCATTTATAAGCATTTACAAGAAATGCTTGTATTAGTGAAAAATGAATCTTAAGCTCAACCAATCAGAACCTGCCAAGTAACTTGGAGTTCTATAACAAGGGACTTTCCAGAGGGACAGACCAAATAAGAGAACTGTATAACTGTAACCAGTCTGATGTTGTCTTTGCTTTACTTCCACATTCACCCTATAAAAGTCTGTCCCTTACACTTCTTCAAAAGTGCCTGAAACCTCTTTTGGTTTGATATTTCCTAATTTATGAATCACTGTTTGTTCAAATAAACTCTTCAGACTTTTTATTGTGTCTCAGTTTATCTGTCAACATATTTACAAAAGGACAGCAGGATTTTAATGTTTGGTTTGTGTTATGAGCTGACTTTTGTTTCCCCAAAATTCACAAGTGGAAGTTCTAAACACTAGTAATTCAGAATGTGACTATATTTAGTGATACGGTCTTCAAAGAGGTAATGAAACCTTCAGTGTGGGCCTTAATCCAATCTGACTGGTGTCCTGATAAGAGAAAACTTGGATATACAGAAATAGCAGGGGTGCCTGTGCCCATAGGAATGGTCATGTAAGAGCAAAGCAGTCCATTTGCAAGCCAAAGGGAGAGGCCTCAGAAGAAACCATACTTCCCAACACCTTAATCTTGGACTTCTAGCCTCCAGAACTGTGAGAAAATAAACTTTTGTTATTTAAGCCACCTCGTCCATGGTATGTTGCAAGGGCAGCCCAGCAGACTAAGACAGCTTGACCAAGGATTTCCCAACAGAGAACGTTAATCTCTAGGTAAACACTTGGAAATGGTAGAGAATATTTTTTAGTTACCACAATGACCAGGAAATACTCCTGACCTTCAATATGCCATGACAAGGGATGCAAAAATTCGCACCATGGAAAGTACAGTCCTATGTAACTAAGAATTAGCTCCCTCCCTTCTACTGACAGTAGGTTTCCTTCTGAGAAATGATGCTTTAAAAATTCATGACCCTGGCTGGGTACAGTGGCTCACATCTGTAATCCCAGCACTTTTGGAGGTCAAGGTGGGCAGATCACGAGGTCAGGAGTTTGAGAGCAGCCTGGCCAGCATGGTGAAACCCTGTCTATACTAAAAACACAAAAAATCAGTCAGGCATGGTGGTGTGTGCCTGTAATCCCAGCTACTTGGGTGGCTGAGGAAGAATTGTTTGAACCCGGGAGGCAGAGGTTGCAGTGAGCCG
Organism: Plecturocebus donacophilus; assembly: GCA_004027715.1. Classification (NCBI taxonomy): domain Eukaryota; kingdom Metazoa; phylum Chordata; class Mammalia; order Primates; family Pitheciidae; genus Plecturocebus; species Plecturocebus donacophilus. The sequence continues at coordinate 81,461 of PVKP010003729.1, forward strand.
AGATAGCACCACTGCACTCCAGCCTGGGCAACAGAGTGATACTTTGTCTCAAAAAAAAAAAAATTATGACCCTTTGGTTAAGAAAGTGTACATTGATGCTTCCCACCAAAAAATAAATAAATAAATAAATAAATAAATAATAAAAATAAAAAATTAAGGGTCCCAGTAGCAAGAAGGAAATAAATGGCTTTTGAATAGAAACCAATAGCATCTGTCAGACTTTGATGGTGTGTGGTCACTCCTGTTACTGGTCAAGATAAGGTAATCTCTTGGGATGTAGACTTCACAGAAATAAAGACAAATTATCAATGTTTTTTTCCTTTTTGAAAGAAAAGGTTCTTACAGATCTTTTTAAAAATTCCTTTTGAAGCCAATCTATTTTTCAAAGAATCCATTTCTTTATAAAATGCAGTGATACATGACATTTGGCTTCCTCTTCAGTCACAGAATTTTCCAAGGTCATACTTAACATTGTAGCTTCCAATCTCAAGATTTTCAAACAAAATTAGTTTGGAAAAAGAAAATAGGTTATAAAGGATATAATTTAATATCAGCCTTCTGCATAAAAAGCAAGAAAAATCAGGTGAAAATTTATTGGTTTTGAAAAGCAATAGTAATTAAGTGTTCCTGAACTGAGAAGTTCACAAATTTTTAGGGAGACTATCCTGTCTCTCCTTATCCTTTCCCAGTAAGTAAGGTGATGATTAAGTATTATTTTGCATATTTCAAAAATTTAAGAAAGTAAATCTGAGCAAATTGCCATAATTATATGATGAGTCAGTGGTTGAGCTGGGGATGGAACAAGGGACTGTCTGGTTCTTGAAAACTGGTCTCCTGTCTGCTGTCCCCCATTCCCAAACCACATCTGGATAAAACATGATGGGACAGCTGCTTCCTCCAAAGCTCAGCCTTTACAAAGCTTTCACCTAGTTAGGCTTATTTAAAAGCAGAATATTGTGTGAGGGCTTATTTGAAAATTCCCCTTTTCTGTTTAATTCTCTCCTGACTTAGACCTGCTTCTTAAAAATTCTTGCTACTTCACTCACTTAATTTGAGTCTACGAGTTCTATAAGCAACCTTGTAACTCAGAAAGTTTTGTTTTTGTTTTCTTTTCTTTATAAATTGGTATGTTCAGACTATTTACTTTTAGTATCTTTGTTAATTTGTTGGATTTAAATCTACCCTCTTGCTATTATTGTTTTCGATTTGTTCCATCTGTTCTTTGATCCATTTTTTTTCTGCCTGCTCTTGGATGGGTTGATTCTTTTATATTATTTTATATTATCTTCATAGTGGTCTTATTCATATATCTTAAAAATTTTGGGCTAATTGTCCAAAAATTTAGAACATATGTTCTTTTAAAAATATTTTTAATTTTTGTGGGTACATAGCAGGTGTATATAGGTGTACAATGCATAATAATCACATCAGAGTAAGTGGGGGTATTTATCACCTCAAGCATTTATCCTTCTTGTGTTGCAATCAAATCATAACATTTTAGTTACTTTAAAATATTCAGTTATTATGGACTATAGTCACCCTATTGTGCTAACAAATACTAGATCTTATTCATTCTAACATAATTTTGTACCGATTAACCACTCCCCATTCTCCCCACTCCCACTACCTTTCCCAACCTCTGGTAACCATCATTCTATTAAATTCAACAAATTAACAAAGATATTAAAAGTAAATAATCTGACATATCAATTTATAAAGAAAACAAAAACAAATTGAATTGTGATGATTGTGAGTTCTACAATCATCACAATTCAATTCAAATATTATACTGCTTCGTATGTCATTTAAGAATGTTATAACAATGTATTTCCAATTCTTCCTTCCCATTTTTGTGCTATAGTTCTTACACATTTTGCTTTTACATATACTGCAAACACATGTTATGCTGCTACTATTTTTGCAATGGACAATTTTCAGTTCTGCAAATTTTGACAAATGCAAAGTCATGTAACCACCACAATCAAGATATAAAACAGCTTCATCACTGCAACCCCTTCCAGATTTCCCTGTGTCTTTTGGTATCTACATCCCTTGACAATACCAATCTAACTTCTATGCCTTAGGCTTTGCCTTTTTCATAATGTCATATAAGTGGACTCGCAGATTTTGTAGCCTTTTGTGACTGGCTTCTTTCACTTAGTATAATATATTTAAGGTTTTTCCACATTGTTATGTATATTAGTAATTCATTCCTTCTTTATTGATGAGTAGCATTCTACAGTATAACTGTACCACACTTTATTCACATTCATGTTGAAAAAGATTGGAGTTGTTTCCAGTTTTGGATGATTATAACTAAAGCTATCATTAACATTTGCATACATATATTTTTATAGATTGAATTTCATTTAGATAAATAACTAGGAGTGGGATTCCTGGATTACATGTTAAATGTATGCTTAATTTTATAGGAAACTTCCAATCTGCTTCCCAAAGTCACTGTACCGTTTCACATTCTCACTGGCAATATCTAAGAATTTCAGTCTCTCTACTCTCTCACCAGGATTTGGTTCCATCAGTTTGTTTTTCTTCTTTTAGTTATTGTACTAGATGAGTGGTGATATCTTATTGTGGTTCTAATTTGCATTTTCTTAATGATGAAAAGTGTTGAGTATTTTGTCATGTAGTTTTTTTCCCATTCTATATTTTCCTTGGAAAAGCATCTGAATTTTTTTCCCTTTAGTTATTAATTTTCTTTTTATTATTATAATTTTAAAGTTCTTTATATTTTGAATATATATTATTTATCAGACATGTATTTTTAACTCATTTTCTTCTGGTCTCTGGCTCATCTTTTCAATCTCTTAACAGTGTGTTTCAAAGAACAGAGTTTTAATTTCAATGAAATCTAATTCATCATTATTTTTATTTTAAAGATTGTGCTTTTCTGTTGCTGTTGCATCTAATAACTCATTGCTTAACCAAAAGACAAAAGTATTTTACTGTGTTTTCTTCTAGAAATTCTGTAGTTTGTCATATAGGTTTATAACCGTTTTTAAGTTAATTTTTAAATAAGGTACATGGTATGGATTGAGATTCATTGTTTTGCATATGGTTGTTCAGTTTAGTGCTATTTGCTACAAAAGGTTTTTTCATTTAACTTAATTTGTATCTCTGTTACAATTAATTTATCATAAGTATCTAGATCTTTTTCTGGACTCTCTCTTCTGTTCCACTGACATAACTTTCTACTCATTATCCAAAACCACTCTAAATCAATTACTTGTTAAAAAGACTAAAAATAAGAAAAATGTATTTTAAAATATTTACATTCATTTTAATCATATTTGAAAATCTTCATGTCTTTATGAAGGTCCAAGTCTGGTATCATATTTCTTTTGCCTAAAGAATTTTCTTGTATATCTCTTATAGCACAGATCTCCTTGTAATTAAGTCTCTCAGCTTTTGTTGTCTGAAAAAGTATTTGTTTATATTTCTGAAAGTTACACACTGGATATAGAATTCTAGGTTGACAGGTTTTTATTTTGTTTTTGTTAGACTATTTTAAAGATGTTGCTCACTGTCTTCTTGCTTGCATTGTTTCTGATGGAACATCTGCCATCCTTTTTTTTTCAGTGTTAATGTATCTTTATACTCTGGCTATTTTTTAAGTTTTCTCTTTATCATTGATTTTCAACAGTTTGATTGTAACATGCTTTAGTGCAGCTTTCTTTACATTTTTTGTGCTTTGTATTTATTGAGTTTCCTGTATCTAGGGGATTATAGTTCCCATTAAATTTGGGAAAAAAATTAGCTATTAACTTTTTCAATTTTCTTCCTGCTTTCCTTCCGTGAAGACTCTAGTTACATACATGGTAGGGTATTTGAAGTTATCTCACAGCTCAGTTATACTTTGTTAATTTTCTAAAATTATCTGTCTCTCTTTTGTAGAAATTTCTATTGTTATGTCTTCCACTTTTCTCTGGCAACATCTAATTTGCCTTTAATTGTATCCAATGAATTTCTCATCTCAGACATTGTTGTTTTCAACTGTGGAAATTTGAGGATTGTTTTGTTATCTTCCATGCCTCTACATACTTTTTGAACACATGGAATTCAATTATAATTTGTTATCTTCCATGCCACTACATACTTTTTGAACATGTGGAATTCAATTAGTGTTCTTATCTGTTAATAATAACATCTGTATTAGTTATGGATCAGTTTTAATTGGTTTATATTTTTCTCCATGTTGAGGATCCTATTTCACTACTGCTTCAGATGCCTGGAAATTTTTTACGATTCTATTTTATTTTACAAAGCCTTCCAATTTTAGGACTGTTTTAGATTTACAGAAAAACTGTGAAGATGGGACAGAGAATTGCCACATACCCCACACTAACTTTACCCTACTGTCATCTTACATTAGTATTGCATATTTGTTATAATTAATGAACTAATGCTGATATGTTATTACTAACTAAATTCCATAATTTATTCAGATTTCCTTAGTTTTTATACAGTGTCTTTTTTCTGACCCTAGTAGTGGTATCTAGGATACCACATCACATTCATCAGTCACATGACCTTAGGCTATTTTTGGCTACGACAATTTCTTAGACTTTTCCTGTTTTTGATAACCTTGATAGGTTTGAGGAGTACAAGTCAGGTATTTTGTAGAATGTCTCTCAACTGACATTTTTCTGATGTTTTTCTCATGATTAGACTGGGATTATGTGTTTTTGAGAGGAAAACTGCTATTATCATAACATCATATCAAGGGTACATATTACTGACATGATTTATTACTATTGATGTTAACCTTGATCACCTGCCTGAAGCAATGTTTGTCACATTTCTCCACTGTAAAGTTATCTTCCTCCTCATTTTCATACTCTGCTCTTTTGAAGGAAGTCACTATGCATAGTCCATGTGTAAGGAGTGGGGAGCACCCTCCTTGAGGGTGGAGTATATACATAAATAGTTTTGAATTCGTCTGGGTAGGACTAATGTTTCATTGAATTCCAGACTGTTGAATTTTACGTTTGTTCTTGAGCATTGTTTTTGGATGCAGTTATGTTACTTGGAAATGGTTTAATCCTTTGGGTTTTGCTTTTAAGGTTTGTTAGGTGGGACCAGAGTGCTGCATTGTCTATGCCAAATTATTCTCCACTTCTGAGGCAAGACCCTTCTGAGTGTTCTTACCAATGCCCTGTGAGTTCTGAGGTTTTCCAGTCTGGCTGGTGGGAACAAGCAATGTTCCTGGCCTTACATGAGTACTGGGTACTATTCTCTTTAATCCTTTTTGGATGATTCTTTCCCTGGCTTTAGATTATTTTCTTACATGAATGTGGTGATCTATAAACTCTGCTGACGATTCCAGCAAGACCCTCTGCAAATATTTGTAGTTCTTGCTCAATGCAGCACTTACTTCTCCAGTACTCTGTCCTGCTAACTCTAGTGTTTGTGGTTTTCTCAGACCCTCAGCCCTGTGTCCTCAACTTAGGGAGTTTGTTGGACTCTGCTAGAGTTCTCTCTCCTGGCTCCAAGGCATGTAAACTCACTAAAGACCTAAGCCTGGATAAAATAGTATTCACTTCATATGCTTCCCATTTCTTAGGGATCATTGTCCTTCATTGCTTATATCCAGACAGTGTTTTGAAAATATCATTTCATACATTTAGTCTAGTTATTTTATTCGGGCAGAAGGGTACATCTGGTTTTTGTTAGTCTACCTTGTCCAAAAGTGGAAGTCCTGTCTACTTTTACTCTAAAGTTGAGTTAAACTGACCACCTGACAGTTTCACAATATACGGTGTTCTCACCTACTTCTGACCTTTGTAGATTCTGGCTGTTTCACTTCTTTCATATTTCTTCTCTTTTTTTTTTTCTGATCTGGCACATTCTTTATCATCTTTTACAACTTTTCATGGAAATTCTTTCATTCATTAATTTATTCAGTTTGTAGCTGTGAAATTTCCCTAGGTATCTTTATGCTATCATCTTCTTTAATTCCCAAAATATTTACAATTAGACTTTGCCAAATTTATATGGCTAATGGATGGATGAAGGGCTTAACTTTTTGTCTATATGACTACCCATGATATTTCCATCATGCATTATGATTTTCCTACATTGTTTTTGAGTAACTACAATGCTTCCAGCCTTGAATTTGAGTGATTTGGAAGTGGTCTTATTTCTGGAAAATATGACTTATACACTCAAGCTTCCTCCAATATTGCTAAAAGAACAATAACATATTTCAAACTAACAGAACAGTATAAGATAGTATAGGACAGAAGGTTAAATGAAGTTTGATAGGCGATCTTTGAAGTGCTCTTTTTAAGACATTGTGAAATGGGGAGATCAATAATAGGCTAGAATAGTTGATGGGTGATTCACAGAAGATAAGCAGGAGGAGCAAGATTTGATGCATAGTGAGGACTTGCCTTTATCAGATCTTCCTGATTAGTTTGCTGAGGTGCAGGGGTGTTCCATAAAATAATTTGAGTTACCTAAGATATCAGCTCCATCATGCTGAGAGTAGCTGACTGGGACCAGTAGTCATCTGTTTATCCCTTAGGTCCAAATAAGTGATATCATCTTTTATGAAGCAAAAAGATCATGAAGTATGGGGACAGAGAAAGGAAAAATTAGCTATAGGTAAAGCACAATAAGGGTAACAACCAGAATAGAAGGGAGAGCAGGGATAGTATGAGATGAGCAATTATAAGAAAGCTCAGGTAAAGGAGGAGTTGTGAGACTGTGAAAAAGCATCTAGACCAGTCACTCTACAAATATAATGCCCATTTGTAATACAGCTTGTTAAAAAGAAAAAGAAGGGCCAGGCACAGTGGCTTATGCCTATAACCCCAGCACACTGAGAGGCTGAGGCAGGAGGATTGCTTTAGGCCAGGAGTTTGAGACCAGCCTGGGCAACATAGTGAGGCCCTGTCTATAAAAAAAATTAAAAATTAAAAAATGAACCAGGTGTGGTGGTGCCTGCCTGTAGTCCTAGCTACTTGGGAGGCTGAGGTGGGAGGATCACTTGAGTCCTGGAGTTTGGAACCAGCCTGGACAATATAGTGAGACCCGTCTATAAAAAATAAATAAATAAATAAATGAGCAAGGTGTGGTGGTGTGTGCTTGTAGCCCTAGCTATTTGGCAGACTGAGGTGGGAGAATCACTTGAGTCCATGAGTTGGATGCTGCAGTATGTATGATTGTGTCACTATACTCCAACCTGAGTGACAGAGCCAGGCCGTATCAAAAAAAAAAAAGTAAGGAAGAAGAAAAAAGATTTCTCCAATCAAAATAATAGTCTCTGAGCTCTTAAATTTTTTATTCACCTCCCACTGTTTTGTCTCTTTACTTTTCTGTTGAGTTTTATGAAATTAGTTCTTGATAGACTAAAGATTATTAAATAAAAATCTATTTACTCCTTGAAGAAAGGGAGAACAGTAAAAATATTTGATTTTTATTTAATAACCTTTAATCTATTTTGCTGTGGCAGAGCAATATTGTAAGTATTAATTTAAATATCTGAGAATATGTGTTTGGGCAGAACTAGTTCTCTTCATCTCTTTTATCAACTCCTCAGATTAGAACAAGATCCTTTAAGTTTGGGTAACAGAAAGAAGAGCTGGACAGGAAGAAAGAGAGTAAGTTACTTATGCTGTTCTCCAAGCCAGACTTTCATCCTGCTATGCCCTCACTTTCCAAAGTAATCTCCAGGGGTGGAAGGTAGGCAATCTCCCAACTTCTCTACTTCATCATGCATAGGAGAGAGGAATTAAAATTGTTGCATAGTGTATCTAAGTTAAATAGACCTTAGATATCCTCCCAGAGTCCCTGAGACTCCCTCAAAGATGTGGATATGGCCAAATATTTTTTCATGGTAAATGATCAGACGTGATACTGAGAATTGGAAGAACCAAAGGTCTAATGGTCTGAATAAAGGGTTACCCTCAGTAAATGGGCATTCAGACAACTCAGTGAATGCAAACACAGAAGAAGAGCAATAGTGAAGAACTAGATTAAATAATGGGCTTAGCAGCAGATGACGGATGCTTCTCTTTGCCCCATCCACCCTCCACTGACACGATCTGGCATAACTCACAGAACTTGGATGTACCCTGGGGTGTAAGAGCCATGGGGGAAATTTTGAATTTACTAATGACAAATCTTATAACACTGGATATACCTGCAATTGATCAAGATTACATTTCCTAAGACCAGGCATGAAGGGGGTTCAAAGTACATATATTACTTTATGGAAAAATATTAAAGGGTTTGCCCATCTGAATACATGTCTTGTAATCCTGTGAACCCCACACCTCTACTGTTGGAAGTAAATTTACCTACCAGCTTGGAGAGATTAAGAGAAGTGATCTCTGGGTGATAATTCTAACTCTACTATCAGTTCCTTATGCTGTTTTGCCTCAATTTCTCTATTTGTAAAAGAAAATTTGGCTTTTCTTCTTATATGCTAATGGTACCTAGGGGTAAGGACACCATGTGGTTTCAATTTTTCAGAGTGCAGGTTCAGCCATGTAAATTTCACTGTCAGCCTTAAATATAGGAGGGAATTTTATGTGTGAGTTTTCCTGGACTTGGCATTCGTTTCCAAGTTTTTGCTTACTTGGTGACTTATAATATGGAAATGTATTCCTGTGACCTTGGGAGAGATGTATATTCAAGGTAGAGGTTTATGTGAAAAAAAATAGTCTTTGATTTTATTTTTAAAAAGTAATATGATGCACTGTCACGCTTTGTAATATGATGCCCTCAATGTGCTAAGTCCTCAGGTTTGAGAGACATTAAGGTTGGGCCACTTGGGCACCTGTAACTAAAAGCTATTAATGTTTTAATGTACCTCAGATGCTTCAATTGACTTGGTTAGGATTGGCCTCTAGCTTGGTGGGAAAAGGTTTCCTTGTACAGAACATTCCCTGCCTCCATTCAAGGAGGGAGGCCAACCAGAGGAACTAGCTGTTTATTTTTGAGCCCATGTAAAAGGAGCTTAGGAGTAGACACCTCCTGCTGTAGGCTAAGCCTGGCAAAGAGGTCATCTTTGTTGCAAGTGGCTGAGGAATTGCCTCCCCTGCTGATGATTGGGGATATTTTTAGCAACAAGCTGAAACTTTTCATTCTTGAAATTGTTTTCATTTCCACTCAGAGGCAAACTCTATGAGCTGGGGAAGAAAAACAAAATAGGAGGCATATGTGCTAATAGGAGCTGTGTGTCCCTGTAAGAAGAAACGCGATGAAATTGCTTCCCCTGGTGCTGACAACTTAGTCCTGGCACCAGAATGGTTCTAATAGCTGTAGGCTAAAAGAATCATTTCCATAGTGCAGCTCATAATGATAATGTAAATTTCACTTAAGTACACATGATTACAGAAAATTGCACAGATTTGCAACAGACTTTGTGCCATACTGTTTATGGAGCAATATAGATTTACCAATTTTTTCCCCTCTAGATTCAATAAAAGACAAGCTATTTTGCCTCTAAGAGAGGATAAAGATCTACAGCATTGTGTAAACATGTATTAAAATTTGAACTCAGGTTTTCCACACATTTTCTGAGTGCTAACAATGGAGTGAAAGGTGGCGGGGAAATCCTACCACATTGACCAGCCTGCAAAACTTCTTATGAATTATCACAGAGTCACCAAGAATCCTAGCTCTGTAGGTGTGTTTATGGCAGGTAAAAATACTCAAAGGCACTTGTGGTTGATGAGTTACATGAAGGCACATGTTAAGGCATGTGAACAAAAGTTCTCTGAAAAGGAATTTGGAGGAAAGAGACTTTATTCCAATGAATAGTTTCCAAACAGTGAGATGTAGCCTTCAGGGCAAAATAAGGGTACCTTCTAGAGAACAAAGAAAGGGTTTATGTTTTATGGCAAAAGTTCCTGTCCATGTTCCAGTCAGGTTTGCTTATGCAAATGAAGGATTGAAACTTGCTTAGTTCTGATTTGTTGATGCAGCTGAGCTCTGATGGTTGTGGCAGACAGGCTCTGAAAGTCCCAAAGCTGAAAAGGTTGCAGGTTTTCAAAGAACTGAGTGCATGCGTGACCTCTAGTTAGCAGATTGTGGTCTCTTGGCTCTATTTTAAATTTAGGCTGTTAGGCACTTGGGATTCATCTTGAAGGATTAGTTCCTTTAGGCTCACGTTTGTTCACAGGCATCTGTTTTTCCAGAACTCTTCTAGCACCATGTGTACATCTCTTGAGTCACTTCCGTGTTCCATCACTCATTATTGTGGTTTGTGTACATGTTGACTGTTTCTCCACTTTTGTAAGTTTACAAAGAGCAAGCCCTGTGTGATTTTTTTTTTAATTTGGCTTAAACTCAGTACCTATTTGTTGCATTAAATTAAACTGGAGTGGAATGATTCTGTCTATTAAAATACAGCAAAACCCAGGGCAAGAAATAGTATTAAAATCATTATTACCATCTTATTGGATAATTACCATGGCAGAGTAATCCATTACATGTGGCAGAAAGATTTCAGGTAATATCATGTGTTTCAGAGTGTTCGGAGAGACCTAGCAGAGAACTATCATTTGAAAAGAAAGGAAAGGAAACTAACTTCATCAAAAGGGATTATTACTCATTCACTTATTTAATCATCACAGCATCTCTCTGAAATAGATATGTGTATATATATATATATACACACACATAATATATACACATATATACACACACATACACACACACACACACACACACACACACACACACACACACACATATGTATTTTGAGGCAAAGTCTCACTCTGTCTCCCAGGCTGGAGTGCAGTAGCACCATCTCGGCTCACTGCAACCTCCACCTCCCAGGTTCAGGCAATTCTCCTGCCTCAGCCTCTTGAGTAGCTGGGATTACAGGTGTGTGCCACCACGCCCAGCTAATTTTTGTATTTTTAGTAGAGATGAGGTTTCACCATGTTGGTCAGGCTGGTCTCAAACTCCTGACCTTGTGATCCACCAGCCTCGGCCTCCCAAAGTGCTGGGATTACAGGCGTGAGCCACCACACCTGGACCGATATTTTTATTCTCAACTTGCAGATAAGAACATTGAAATTTAGAAAGGCTAAATACGTTTCTTCAGCTCATGTAGCTAGGATTTGACCCCATTATTGTCTGCATTCTAAGTCTAAGCTTCTACTACTGTGCAATGTCCTCTAAAGAAGAACATCTTACCTGTGGTCTTATAGCAATACCAAGTGTCCATTTCGATTTAATTTTCCTAAAATATCACTAACCAAGCCATCTTTAGAAACAGGAACTATAAGATACTGACTTAATAGTAGAGTATAGGAAGAATTTAATGGCTTCTCTCTATCTATTGAAGATTGATGATTGACTCATTTTATAGGTGATTACTGGGAGTGGCACATTGCTCACAGCAAGCTGCCTCTTGCCCATTTCCACAGGTGCTCTGAGATTCAACTGCTGCTTCTGGGTTAAAGTGAGTAAGAGCATTCCTCAGTAGTGATGGTGGAGGCAGAGGTGCTAAAACAGGCCTCCTCTCCTCTGTGGTTTTGATGGAATGAAACAGGGAGAATTAGAAGACAAAGGAGGAGAGTCAAGCAGATTATACACAAGATCATGCTGTAATAGAGAAAGATGATTATCCTTGGCCATGAGTTGTCTGTTGGGAAAAAAGAAATGCAAAGGGGATACTTCTCTATCCTGCAGACATCCTATCCCTCACTAAAATATACAGTAGTTAGTGTATTCATTTTCCAGACACAAAGGCAAAAGGCCCTGTATAATTATTCCATAATCAGCTGGTAATTACTATGTCATAAGTGAATATCTGTAAATGTTTTTAGACCATCCAACCTACTTGGTAATTAGACCTGGAATTCTTAAGAGAACCTGGGATCTTTGACAATGCTTTCCAACAATATTTGTTATTGGTGCCATATGAAGCAGAGTGTGACTGAAATGCACCATGACTTTAGCAGCATTTTGGTTTTTAGGCAGCATTCCCAGGTATGCATGAGGGTTGCCAACAACTATGTCTGTGAGTCGTTTTAACTAAAATCACTAATACTACATACTGATTTAAAGTAAGTACAAATTTTGGATATGAAAACTAGATACATATATTTCCTTTTCACAATCACAGTGAATAACTCACATCCTCTTGTATGAGGGAAGAACCAGGGGAGGTGACCAAGTATAAGTACAAGAGAAGAGAATGATGCCAGTTTGCCAATGACAAGGAACTCTATATTTTTTATGAATTCACTTCCTCTAAGGTTTTCCATCACTTCAGACTGAAGGTCTCAAGTGTGGGGCAATCATTTTGGAAAACTCGAATACAATAGTAAAATGAATTTATATTCAAATACTGCCCAGAAATATTTCAAATGTAAAGGGCATCTCTTATTCATTTCTGTGTGTATTCTCTGCTACCCATTATCCAGTGCTTGTGATCCCATGGTTACTGACTGTACTAACTTTTTGCATGTCATTCAATTGAGGACAATAAATAGTTGGGAATAAATGACGGAAAGGAAGAAATGAGAAAATCTGAAGAAACACCAATATTTACAGTAGAGAGACTGATATTTTGAAATTCAATTGCTTAAGCCTTTCTAACTTAGAAATAAGGGTTGAAAACTCAGTTTATTTGCAAAATTTGCAAGATGTCAAAAAATAGAGACAATCTCTAAATCCATTTTTTAAGAGTAGAGAATTAAGGAGGAGGTTGATGAACTCTTTTCTGGAATGCCTCTTTACTTTTATTTAAAGATAGATTTCTTTTATCATGTGTCTTAGGTTTTTCAAATCATTTGTTTTACCAGATTTTGAGTTCAAAGTTATATCAGCATCTGACACATTGTAATTACATTCTTATGATAACTTTATCACTTTTCAATGTATTTTTTATTTTCTACCAAAAAGTTACAGGCTAATAATTCCAGATTTGCTGATTCTCTGGAAAGTCAAACCTGTCTCTTCATTTCTCTGCAGCAGAAATTCTCAAGCCTTTTGATTTCAGGATCTGCTTGTACTCTTAAAATTTTTGAGGACCTCAAAGAGCTTTTGTTTAAGTGGGTTATATAGTATTTCACGTATTGGAAACTAAAACTGAGAAAGGTAAAATATTTATTAATGCTTTAAAATAGAAATAAAAACATCAGTTACAGATTAATATAAATCACATATTTTAGAATTTAAAAAAAATGGTTAGTTTCAAAATGAAAACAGTAATGAGAAGATTACCAATGTTTCATAGCATGGCTCACCTTTTAAAGTTCTGGCTTGATAGAAGACAGATAGATTCTCATATTTGCTTCTACATTCAATCTGTTGTGATGTGTTGTTTTAGTTGAAGTATATAAAATTGAAAGGAGTATTTTTTAAGCTTTTCAGGTAATTATGAATAACATTTGATACTATCCCCAAACTCATCAAGTGGACGTTTCTTAAAGTTTAGTTGCAGTGTGGAATCTGGAACCATGTCAATGAATTTTTTATGCTCTATTATATCAAAATAGATTGATTAAGCTTCTATTTTTTATTATTAAAAACTTGAGTTTTTTTTGTTTTTGAGAGATTGTCTGCCAAATGCTGAAGTCTGAATAGTTTGTCTACAAGGTGGTCTTTCAAGTCATTTTTTATTGGTGTTCTAGAAAAAATGTTGCAAGTTCAGTTCATAAAACAAAAAATCAGGGAACTTGTATTTGATACAAGCTTCAATATATAGCCTTCAGAAATACATCCCATTTCATCAAGTATCAGAAATTCTGAAGAGTTCAGATTTAAAATTGTATAAAATTAAAAATGTTTACTGCTTTACCAATGTTGTTCTTAAGTGAAACTGTTTTTTTTTTTTCGGTTCCAAAATGTGTGAGGATGAGCAACATAACTTCCTGTACAAATTGGTGGCACTGCTTTAATTTGTGCTAAGGCACAAACAATTTTACCCATCATTGCCTTTGCAATATCAGTGCAAATGTCAACTCAATGAAAAGGAAAATCACATCTTAGCATTATCTTGAAAATAGTTTTTAACCTTGTAAGCCCCTGAAAAGGTCTTGGGAGTCTAAGACAATCTAGACTATACTTTATTTTTATTTATTTATTTATTTATTTATTTATTTATTTTTATTTTTATTTATTTTTATTTATTTTTTTAAATTGCATTTTAGGTTTTGGGGTACATGTGAAGAACATACAATATTGTTGCATAGGTACACACGTGGCAGTGTAATTTGTTGCCTTCCTCCCCTTCACCTATATCTGGTATTTCTCCCCATGCTATCTCCCCGCAACTCCCCACCCCCTTTAATAGTAGCTGTTTTATAACAATTAAATATTAAAATAAGATTAAATTCTGTTCACTAAATATGTTTTAAGTATGGATTCTGTGGAGAGAGTGGTCCATCAAAGAGAAATGCATGAAATAGTCTTTGTTTTCAAGCAACTTACCACTTAAGAAGTGGCCCTGTTGAGCTGTACTCTAACTTAAAGCCACATAACCTTAAAAGCATCATAACTATCTTAAAAGATGTTTCTTATTTTAATGAATTTATTCATGGGGAAGAACAATGAGGTGAGCACAAATATCTAGTTGATGTGGGTTTTGAGATGCTTACAGTTCTGTTGATGACAGAGCTCACCATAGGTAATACAGTGTGATGTCTTGAAATAGAGGCCATCACAGGAAGAGTTTGGATTGGTGGAATCTGGATTGACTGAGCTGTCTGGAAATGGTTCTTCTCAAAGGAGAGAAGGGCTGCCTTTGCAAATCAATCACTTGCTATCCCAGAATGGCTTAAGTTATCTCTCCTGACTCCTCCAATTGCTCTCATTCCCTCCCCTTGTCTGCCGGGCTTATTTTAGCTGTAATTCATTCTTTGTCTCAGTGATGAAAAGAGCAGTGTATTTCTTTTTTTTTCTCAGTAACCTGATCTTGTGCATATACATGCATCAGAGAAAATAAGTGAAACTGAGCTTCCAAAACTATATTAAACTTCATTACAACCTTTCAACACAGCCCTCTTAAAAAACATTTCCTCTTCTGTACTCTTCTAATACTGCTAAATAACTGTGGGGGAGTGGGACACAGTTATTAACACCAATAACAAAAAAAAGGTCATCCTTTGATTCTCTCTATTTCAATTTTTTTTAACATAAGACATATTCATTTCACATGGCAGATGATAAGCTAAATATTAAAAGTTTCTTTAAGTTGCTGTGATTTATTTGGTCTCATATAATCCTTAGGTTTCTGTCTTTATATTAACTTACTGCATTTTTATATCTTCCTGGTAAAGGTAAGTAATTCTTTAGAAACACTATGAATCAATTCTGACAACCTCTTTGCATATGCACCACATAATTGCATATACATATACATATACATGTAGTGTATGTGTGTATATGTACATGCACACAGGCACTTAAGATACATACGTGTTTGACAGAATAATTTGGAGCAGTCACAATGTGAAGTATTAGGTGTTGATACTTTTTAATGGTTTTTAAGGATAGGTATTTGGCCTATTCTAACCAAGAATACTTAGTCATTTCTACTGATGAGTCAGTATCATAAACTAACTCATCAGTGTAACTAGGCAGTGTTGTGGCCAGGTCCCCCAGAGAAGTTGATTGTTTAAGAGACCCAAATATCCTTTGCTTCTAAGGGATTATCGCTGGTTAGGTTTGATATAAACATGGGTGGTAAATTCCCTTGGTTGTTTTTTTCTCTACTTGCCATTCTGAATAAAGAGACATCTAAGATCCTATTACTCCACCCGTATTTTGTAACTTAAACAAAAAAATATGGTTTACAATAGGGGTAGACAGATGAAATATTTACTATAGTAAGATGAGCCAGTCTTTTTGTTCTTTATTTATACACTTACTTTCTCTACCCAACTCTCTTTCTCAAAGGACTTCTCAAGACCATTCACAGAAAAACAAGGCTTTGATTGTTGAGTTTGGCTTATTCTGCTGTTTAGAAGGTGTGACAATTTTATTCCTGAAATGAAAGAGACAGATTTTGTAAGCCAGAACACACAAGGGAAATCCACTTTCCTTGAAAAGTCTGGCATCTTCTTAACCTGGCACTTAAGGCAGTTCTACAAAAGGTCTACTTTCCATTTCCACCCAGAGACAAGGAATTTTTAAAGCAAGTTCAGAGGCTGTACAGATTGAACCTGGAATCTTCAAGAAATGAAGAGTATGTATCCAATTTCTCCACTATTCACATGTTCTTAGGAACATCCTCTGCTTACCTGGTACTCCCTCTACATTTGAGGAAAACCCCAAAATATATTAGAAACCTTTATCTTTGTGTGATAGATAACTAGAGGCAACAGGCTGATTCCTCTTGCCTACTAATACCAACATCTTCTCCCTAGAAAATTATGCCACTTTTTATTTTCAACCTGGCACTGCTGTGGGTTTCTCAAACTTAATTTGGTATATTATCTTTGGTAATAGATATTACCAAAAATATCTTTGGTAAAAGATATTATGATATTTGGTATCATATCTTCAAATAGGAGAAGGTATATGCTAATAATCCACCTTACATTCTATAGTACTTCAAAGATTGTTGAAATAGTCTCACATATTAAGTTATAAGGACCATCACTAAGCATTTTATCAACAACTATCTTGAAAATGTTGGCGATATTTGACAAAACAACCTCTATAGCTATTCAATCCAATATCTTTGTATCTTGTCCTGAAAAACATTTCAATTTATTAATATATTATCCAAAATAATACCTATAGAAATCTCTTATTCAAAGCCATAAAAGAAAAGATATTAATACCTAAACATGCTTTAAACACACATCATTTAAATATTTTGGGAGAATGATCAAGGTCAAAATATCAGAAATGTAATAACAAAATAAGCTCAGGAAGCATTTGTACTGAGGCTAATATTTGATGGATAACTAAGGTAATTGTATTAGTAGCCTTTTGCAAGGGCATTAAAACTCAACTAAGATTCAAATTTTAGATAATTTGTTTCTTATTAAAACATCATTCTGTGTAGGTATTTGATTGTGGTAGAGTCTAAGTGACACCAATTCAACTGAGTCAGGAATCAACAGATGCTGGAGAGGATGTGGAGAAATAACACTTTTACACCATTGGTGGGAGTGTAGATAAGTTCAACCATTGTGGAAGACAGTGTGGCGATTCCTCAAGGATCTAGAAACAGAAATACCATTTGACTGAGCAATCCTATTGCTGGGTATATACCCAAAGGATTATAAATCATTCTCTTATAAAGATACATGCACAAGTATGTTCATTATGGCACTATTTATAATAGCAAAGACTTGGAGCCAACCCAAATGCCCATCAGTGATAGACTGGATAAAGAAAATGTGGCACGTATACACCATGGAACACTATGCAGCCATAAAAAAGGATGAGTTCATGTCCTTTGCAGGGACATGGATGAAGCTCGAAACCATCATTCTCAGCAAACTAACACAAGAACAGAAAACCAAACACCATATATTCTCACTCATAAGTGGGTGTTGAACAATGAGAACATATTGACATGGGGAAGGGAACATCACACACCAGGGCCTGTTGGTGGGTGGGGACCTAGGGGTGGGATAGCATCAGGAGAAATACCTAATGTAGATGACAGGTTGGTGGGTGCAGGAAACCACCATGGCATATGTATTTCTATGTAACAAACCTGCACGTTCTGCACATGTATCCCAGAACTTAAGTAAAGCAATATTTTAAAAAATGAAATCACTAAAATCAGTGGCAAGCAAATGTTTTGATGAACATTCCTCAAGTGAATTGACTAAGTTGGCTTGTTTTGCCAACTCCTGTTTCATGTAGACACATTCTAAGAGAAAAATAGCCCTACTTATTTCTTTTGGCATTCATCAGGCAAATAGGTTCCTGTAGTTGATTTGTTCTCCAGTAATAGAGCAGCTAATAAATCTAACCTGAAGACTTGTCTTAGGCTACCAATTATTCCTATTTGAATATTGTTTTTATCCACTTGCAGTTTATGGCAAACTTAGATTTTTTTTTGACCATTCATAAATCCCTACTGCTCTTCTGTTCTTGGCTGTATATGGATAAAATGTGGTACTCACTGAAACTTTAGAGTCTTAAAACATTAACTACTACTTCAAGGATTTGAACATTCCACCATCCTAATGGTTTGAACAGTTGCTTTTTAAATCTCAGTCACCCTTCATTATTTAGACAGAATTCTCATAGTCTTCTTAAGACTCATTAACCAATCAAATCAATGCAAAAGCAAACTTTTCATTCTAAAAAGGAGTTGTAACAGAGCAAGCTTTCTTTTATCTTTGTGTTCCCAAAGAAAGAAGTGGCAAATTTACTGCATTTCAGCTGGACAAAACTCATCTGTTTAAAGTCCTAGCTTATAAAATATACACAATTGACCCTACTGTTGACCAGAAGCCTAACATGAACAGTCAATTAATACATATTTTGTATGTTGTAAGTATTATATATTCTATTCTTTTAATAAAGTGAGCTAGAGAAAGGAAAATGTTATTAAGAAAATCATACAGAAGAGAAAACATTTACTATTTTATTGAGTAGAAGTGAATCATCATGAAGGTCTTCATTTTTGTTATCTTCACATTGAGCAGACTGAGGACTAAGAGGAAGCGAGGGGTTGGTCTTGCTACCTCAGAGGTGGCAGAGAATTTATGTATAAGAGGACCCACACCCTGGTCAACAGTAGGGTATTAGTAGTTAAGTATTTAAGGAGCAAAAATTTACATCTGAATTTTTGACTGCTTAGTGGGTCAGCACCCTTAACCCCCACATTATTCAAGAATCACCTGTACATATATATGTATATATATATTTAAAGATGAGTTCTGAGACATAAAAGGTACACTGGTAAGACTCTCTGCTTTCACTGCAGTCACTGTCCTATGAACAAGTCCCTCATCACAGTAATACCATATGACATACTATTGACATAATGATTCTATATACCAGTACTTCCCTTTCTTCTTGCCTTAGAAAAGAATCCCATATGTGAGCCCACCAGTCATTTCAGTGAAAGTTCCAAGTGGTTTGGATAAAACAATATCTTAGTTGAACCTTTGCCTTAAACTGAAATTGAACCTGATTCATGTTTGAGGTTCAAAAAGTTGAGTTAACTTTTTCCCCTTTATTTTAATTTTTGTGCATCTCTGCACTTCCTGATTTTGGTTGGGAGTAGAAACCAAAATACCACAAGAAAAGCTATTCTTGTTGCATTTCCAGGCTTTCCAAGCCAAAAAGCACTAGAAATCTTATGAAGAAAACAGTTCCCACCTAATTTCTAGCCCCAAAAGGTTCAGATAAGTTTGAATAAACTTTGGATAATGTTGTATCTATTACTTGGAGAATATCTAAGACAGGCAGTGGTAAAATAAAAATGCTTTAAGATTATAGAAAGAGGGAAGGAAATAAGATGATAACAAATTGGACATTGCTTCAAATTAAACTAAGGACATTATCATCATTTAACCAGTGTTAGTTTCACGGCAGGGAAAAGCCAGTATATTATAGATTTTGGAAGAAAGATTTGAACTTAGCTTTTAACTTCTTAAGGGTTGCCATTTATAAAATATTACACATTTTGATTACTGTCTTAAAATTATTTAAAATGAATCACTAAAAGCCATTTTAAGATAACTTCACTTGCTACATCAGGAATTTGTGGAAATAAACTATTAAAGGTATAGTGATATTTGTTGAGCTTCATTCAGTGCTGTGCAATAACTTTTCATTTATTCAACAAATATTTATTGAGCACTTAGTATGTGTGTAAAGTACAATCTAAAGTTCTGGGAAGCCAACAATGAGTATGTTATATACTTTCCCTCAGTAACTCACACTCTGGTGGGAGATAGTGTCAAGTGAATGAGTGGAATCTAACAGAGATTGCTAAGGGCTGTGATAGGGACAGATTTGGAGAACTTGTAAGGCAGTCCCTAAGCTGGCCTGGTGCTTATGTAAGATCTCCTGAAAGAGCTGAGATCTAAAGTAGTATGAGTGAACAGGGTGAAGAACCCTTTCTCTGAACCCCAAACCTTTCCCTTGTTGTCTTACTTTTCCAGGGATAACTTGACAGAATCAAAGACTGGCAACATGAGAAGTCAAAAAGGAATAATGGGATGATGATGGCAAAATGGTGACTCCAAATTTCAGACAAGAGATCGGTCAAAGTTCAAGTTGGGAAGATGGAGAAGCACAAAGTCAGGAGTACCTGGCAACAGGTAGCAATCAGACACTCAGCAAGGCAGGCTTGAGTTGGGGAAGGCTAAGCTCCCAAAAGATGGTTTTGGGAAAAGAGGTCCAGCCTCTCTTTGAACTCGGCAGGAACAAATTTATTATTGTTGTTAATGTTATTATTTAACGCAGTTTGGTGTTATGGAAACCATAGGTTTTGGAGTAACACAGACACAATGTTAATTCCTGGCTCCATATCTTATGTGTTCTGTGGCTTTGAATAATGTACTTAAGTTTACTTAGCCTTTATGTAATGAGGATAATGATATTGCTATCTAAGGGTTCATGTGAGAAACAAATGAGATTCATTATGTGACTTCGCCTACCATGCTCTCTGGTACGTGGTGATGATCAGTAAATAGTAGCATCCTTCCCTCTTACTTCAAGGATTGATCATTTGGTCTGTGGAGAAAATGTCCCTCTGAGCAGCAAGGCACTCAGGTTACCAACTCTTTAGCTGTCTCTCCTTAGGCTTAGCATTTCTTCAGAGAGAAAATGCTAAGCCTAAGGAGAGACAGCTAAATGCTTCTCACTGAAGCCTTTGCTGTTGGAGTTTCAAAGTTGTTGTTATACTCCCCAAAACCAGTGGTGGTCAGCTCGTTTTAGAAATGAAGAAACATGATCAGACTAGTTAAGCAATTTTCCCAAAGGGGTAACTGATAAATTATGGCATTAGAAGAAAACCTGAGGCTATGTGAATTCAAAGTCGGTGTTCTTCCCAGCCATCCTCCATCTCTGTGCAACATATAAAAGGTATATCTACTGGGAAACTGATTTTGTAGTTCGGAGTTAGGACAGCAAAACAGATTCCAGAACACGTGCACTGGGAGATCCCATTTTGAGAGGGGTTAACGTACATTTCCTTATTCTACCAATGCAGTAAAAACAGAATAAACAAAATTTTTATAATCTTTACTAATAACTGGGAGGGGTTGAGAGCTAAGCTACTCCCTACACTTTCATTTCGTCACGTGAGTACTTTATTCTTTGAAGCTAAATGCATATCTGTTCAAAGATATTCTATATAGGCTGGTTCAAGTATTAAAAATATGCAAGGCAAATAACCCAACACTCAGTATTCTTGCCAAAAAAAAGAAGGAAAAAAGGCTTTACCCTGAATACAGACAGCTCATATGTTGACCACCAGGGCAGATCTGAAATTTAAGTCTGCCTGAATTCACTGCATGAATTTGCAGCTTTTGCCCTAAATTTCTCAGCTCATTTATAGAGAAGGAGAAAGTTTATCATCAATAGCACCAGATTTTTGCCATTTTGCTCTCACAGAGATGGGTACTTTGTACAAGGAAAAATGTTTTAACTCTCTATAATTTTGTGGCTAAAAGATTTCCACAATAGAGAGAAATATTCATACACAGATGGTATGGCATATATCTTTTGTTTACTTTGTATATTAGGATTGCCTAGATTCTTAAAATGGACTTTCTCCTATGAAAAGACTCATTCAGTTTTCCTAAGGAAAACCTTTAAATAAAGATACACTCATAGCTGTCTGTTTGCCAGAAACTGCAGTTTCAGGTTTCTCCAGGGGAGGATGACCACAAATGCCACTCATTAGCCTAAATTAAAGCACTCATCTATAGCTGGTGTTTGAGGTTGAGCCATATACAAATAGAATTGGGGCCAGCCTTTAACAAGGTGACTCAAAGAAGTGCCCTGAGTTCTTCACTGGGCAAGTACTGTCATCTACAGTGAACTTCTTTGGTTTTGTGGTATTCCAAGCAGAGTGTTTTGTGGAAAGAAGGGAGATGATGAAAGAGTCAGGGGGGAAATTGCTCTTCTTATGTGGAAGTCTCGGATTCTCTGTATCCTTTTCTTGTACCATTTACCTGTTTTGACTTGACTTAAAATAACAATTTCCCTATTTCCTAGTAACATTTAGACAGAATAATAATGAAAGGTACAAGCTATGGGCTAACTTGTGTCCCCCTCCCCAAGTCCATATGTTGACATCTTAACCCCAGCACCTAAGGATGTGACCTGATTTCAAGATATGGTCTTAAGAGAGGTAACTGAGTAAAGTGAGGTCCGTAGGATGGACCTTAATCCAGTATGACTGGTGCCCTTATACAAAGGGAGAATTTGGACACAGAAATATTTACAGAGGGAAGATGATGTGAAGACAGTGAATAGATGGCCCACTGAAGCTAAGGAGAGAGGCATGGAAGACTCCTTTCCACATACCTCAGAAGGAACCAACCCTGCTGATACCTCAGTCTTGGACTTTCAGCCTCCAGAACTGTGAAATTATCACTTCCTGTTGTTTAAGCCATCCTGTTTATGATGCTTTGTTATGATAAGCAGCCCTTAAAAATTAATGCATAGTACCGTTTGCTGTCTACTTACTGTGAGCCAAGTACTGTCTCACTTGCTTTATATTCATTATCTGATCTAATTCCTACAAGAAACCTATTTATTTCAGTTGTTTCTAAACTCATTTATAGATGGGGAAACTGAGGCTCAGAAAATCTAAGTAATTTACCCAAGGTCACATATTGCAAGTGGTAAAACAAGGATACCATTCCAAAATGTTTCTGAAATCCATGTGATTTCCACTATGCCATGTGCTTCCTAAGGCCAAAGGGCTGATACTAAACTATGTCAGAATAACCTGTATATATCATGTGGTTAGAGAATTTGCTGAGTTATGAGGACAGTTTAGTGTAAACACAATTTCTTTGAAGTGAAAACCTTTGGTAGTTCCCCAGGTCTGTTCCCTGGTGGAGATTCAAATTTTAGAAGAACAACAGTTAAAAAAGTCCTCCAGTTTTAAGCTTTTCTTTTCTTTACCAGAACTGTCTCTTTAAATGCAATATGATATAATTGCTATGTCTTCCAAAGAAAAATTTAGTCTACAAAGAACTAAAACAGATTTACAAGAAAAAAAGAACCCATTCAAAAGTGGGCAAAGGATACGAACAGACACTTTTCAAAAGAAGACAAATATGAGGCCAACAAACATATGAAAAAATGCTCATCATCACTGGTCATTAGAGAAATGCAAATCAAAACTACATTGAGATACCATCTCATACCAGTTAGAATGGGTGATCATTTTTAAAAATTCAGAGACAACAGATGTGAAGAGGATGTGGAGAAATAGGAGCGCTTTTACACTGTTGGTGGGAGTGTACATTAGTTCAACCATTGTGGAAGATAGTGTGGCAATTCCTCAAGGATCTAGAACCAGAAATACCATTTGACCCAGCAATCCCATTACTGGGTATATACCCAAAGGATTACAAATCATTCTATTATAAAGACACATGCACATGTATGTTCACTGTGGCACTGTTTACAATACCAAAGACTTGGAACCAACCCAAATGCCCATCAGTGATAGACTGGATAAACAAAATGTGACACATACACCATGGAACACTATGTGATCATAAACAAAGATGAGTTCATGTCCTTTGCAGGGACATGGATGAAGCTCAAA